>JBBPFJ010000871.1:2500-40239 GCA_037975025.1 Excoecaria agallocha | reverse complement strand
TACCCCTTTCAGTTTTTGGCAGAAAAACTGAGCCAAAATGTATCGGGGAACCCCTTTTTGTTTTTGGAGAAAACTGACCTAAAATACAAATGGGTACGCCTATGAGTTTTGATGAAAAATTTACCATAAATACTGAGGGGTACCCCTTTGACGCATTTGCTGAAAAATTGTGTAAAAATGCATAGGGGTTCCCATTTGTGTTTTTGGTGAAAAACTGAGCCAAAATGCAAAGGAGTACCCCAATGAGTTTTTGGTAAAAATCTAGCCCAAAATGCAAAGGGATACCCTTATGAGTTTTTGATGAAAAGCTGACCAAATATGCTAAGGGGTACACCTTTTAGTTTTTCGCTGAAAAATCGAGACAAAATTCACAAGGGAACCCTCTTGTGTTTTTTATCAAAAACAGACCCAGAATGCAAAGGGGCACCCCTATGAGTTTTTGGCTGAAAAACTGAGTCAAATCACATTCGGGGTACCCCTTTGCATTTTTGGCAGAAAAATTGAGTCAAATTGCATAGGGGTAACCCTTTGAGATTTTGCTAGAAAACTGAGCCAAAATGCATAGGGGTACCCCAATGAGTTTTTGGTGAAAAATGGCCTAAAATGCAAAAAGGTACCCCTAATAGTTTTGGATAAAAAACTGACCAAAAATGCAAAGGGGTACCCCTTTGAGTTTTTGGTGAAAAAACCAAGTCGAAATTCATTGGGATACCCCATTGTGTTTTTGGTGAAAAACAGACCCAAAATGCAAATGTGTACCCCTATGAGTTTTTGATGAAAAATTGACAAAAAATGCTGAGGGGTACCCTTTTGACTTTTTTGCTGAAAAATTGAGTAAAAATGCATAGGGGTACCCCATTATGTTTTTGGTCAAAAACTAAGCTAAAATGCAAAGGGGTACCCCAATGCATTTTTTTGTGAAAAACTGACCTAAAATGTGAAGGGGTACCCCTTTGGATTTTTGGCTAAAAAATTGAGTGAAATTGCATATGGGTAACCCTTATAGTATTTGGTGAAAAACTGAGCCAATATGCAAAGGTCTACCCCTATGACTTTTTGGTGAAAAACTGGCCTAAAATGCAAAGGCGCACCCCTATGAGTTTTTGATGAAAAACTTTCCAAATATCCAAAGCGATACCCGTTTGAGTATTTCACTAAAAAATCGAGTCAAAATTCATAGGGGTACCCCGTTGTGTTTTTGGTGAAAAATAGAGCCAAAATACAACGGGGTACCCCTTAACTTTTTGGCCGAAAAACTGAGTCAAAATGCTTAGAGGTACAACTTTGAATTTTTGGTGAAAAACTGAGCCAAAATGCAAAGGGGTACCCCCATATGAGTTTTTGTTGAAAACTAACCTAAAATGCCAAGGGGTATCCCTTTGAGTTTTTGGCAGAAAAATTGAGCCAAAATGCATCGGGGTACCCCTTTGAGTTTTTGGTGAAAAACTAAGCCAAAATGAAAGGACCAACTCACTGAGTTTTTGGAGAAAACTGACCTAAAATGCAAATGGGTACACCTATGAGTTTTTGATGAAAAATTATTCCAAAATGCTAAGGGGTACCCCTTTGACTTTTTTGCTAAAAAATTGACTAAAAATGCGTACGGGTACCCCTTTGTGCTTTTTGTGAAAAAATTAGCCAAAACGCAAAAGGGTACCCTATGCATTTTTGGTGAAAAACTTACCTAAAATGTTAAGGGGTACCCCTTTGAGTTTTTCACTTAAAAATCTAGTCAAAATTCATAGGGGTATCCCTTTCTGTTTTTGATGAAAAACAGACCAAAAATGCAATGAGATACCCCTATGAGTTATTGGTGAAAAGCAACCTAAAATGCTAATGGGTACCCCCATGAGTTTTTGATGAAAAAATTGACAAAAAATGCTCAGGGGTACCTCTTTGACTCTTTTGCTGAAAAACTGAGTAAAAATGCATAGGGGTACCTCTTTGTGTTTTTGCTGAAAAACTGAGCCAAAATGCAAAGGGGTACCCCAACGAGTGTTTGGTGAAAAATTAGTCCAAATACAAAGGGGTAGCCCTATGAGTTTTTGATGAAAAACTGACAAAAAATGCGAAGGTGTACACCTTTTAATTTTTTACTGAAAAACCAAGATAAAATTTAGAGGGGTACCCCCTAGTGTTTTTCATGAAAAACAGACCCAAAATGCAAAGGGGTACCCCTTTGGGTTTATGCCTGAAAAATTGAGTCAAATTGCATATGGGTACCGCTTTGCATTTTTGGCAGAAAAACTGAGCCAAATTTCATAGGGGTAACCCTTTGAGATTTTGGTAGAAAACTGAGCCAAAATGCAAAGGGGTACCCCAATGAGTTTTTCATGAAAAACTGGCCTAAAATACAAAAGGGTACCCCTAATAGTTTTGGATAAAAAACTGACCAAAAATGCAAAGGGGTACCCCTTTGAGTTTTTCGTGAAAAAACCAAGTCAAAATTCACAGTGTTACCCCATTGTGTTTTTGGTGAAAAACGAACCAAAAATGCAAATGAGTACCCTTATGAGTTTTTGATGAAAAATTGACAAAAAATGCAGAGGGATACCCTTTTGACTTTTTTGCTGAAAAATTGAGTAAAAATGTATAGGGGTACCCCTTTGTGTTTTTTGTCAAAAACTAAGCTAAAACGTAAAGGGGTACCCTAATGTGTTGGTGAAAACTGACCTAAAATGTGAAAGGGTACCCCCTTTGCGTTTGTGGCTGAATAACTAAGTGAAATTGTATAGGGATACCCTTTTGAGTTTTTGGTAAAAACTTGAACCAAAATACAAGGGTCTAACCCTTTGAGTTTTTGGTGAAAAACTGGCCTAAAATGCAAAGGGGTACCCCTATGAGTTTTTGGTGAAAAACTGACAAAAAATGCGAATAAGTACCCCTTTGAGTTTTTTGCTGAAAAACAGAGTCAAAATTCATTGAGGTATCCCTTGGCCTTTTTGGTGAAAAACAGATCCAAAATGCAAAAGGCTACCCCTATGAGTTTTTGGTGAAAAACTGACCAAAAATGCGAAGGGGTACCCCTTTTAGTTTTTGGCAGAAAAACTGAGTCAAATTACATAGGGGTACCCATTTGTGTTTTTGTTGAAAAACTGAGCCAAAATACAATGGGGTACCCCTATGAGTTTTTGGTAAAAAACTGGGCTAAAATGCAAAAGGGTACCCATATGAGTTTCTGATGAAAAACTGACAAAATATGCAAAAGGATACCCCTTTGAGTTTTTTGGTAAAAAATCGAGTCAAAATTCATAGGGGTACACCGTTTTGTTTTTGGAGAAAAACAAACCCAAAATGCAAAGGTGTACCCCTTTGATTTCTTGGCCGAAAAACTGAGTCAAAATGTATAGAGGTACAACTTTAAATTTTTTGTGAAAAACTGAGCTAAAATGCAAAAGGGTACCCCATATGAGTTTTTGGTGAAAACTGACCTAAAATGCCAAGAGGTACCCCTTTCAGTTTTTGGCAGAAAAACTGAGCCAAAATGTATCGGGGAACCCCTTTTTGTTTTTGGAGAAAACTGACCTAAAATACAAATGGGTACGCCTATGAGTTTTGATGAAAAATTTACCATAAATACTGAGGGGTACCCCTTTGACGCATTTGCTGAAAAATTGTGTAAAAATGCATAGGGGTTCCCATTTGTGTTTTTGGTGAAAAACTGAGCCAAAATGCAAAGGAGTACCCCAATGAGTTTTTGGTAAAAATCTAGCCCAAAATGCAAAGGGATACCCTTATGAGTTTTTGATGAAAAGCTGACCAAATATGCTAAGGGGTACACCTTTTAGTTTTTCGCTGAAAAATCGAGACAAAATTCACAAGGGAACCCTCTTGTGTTTTTTATCAAAAACAGACCCAGAATGCAAAGGGGCACCCCTATGAGTTTTTGGCTGAAAAACTGAGTCAAATCACATTCGGGGTACCCCTTTGCATTTTTGGCAGAAAAATTGAGTCAAATTGCATAGGGGTAACCCTTTGAGATTTTGCTAGAAAACTGAGGCAAAATGCATAGGGGTACCCCAATGAGTTTTTGGTGAAAAATGGCCTAAAATGCAAAAAGGTACCCCTAATAGTTTTGGATAAAAAACTGACCAAAAATGCAAAGGGGTACCCCTTTGAGTTTTTGGTGAAAAAACCAAGTCGAAATTCATTGGGATACCCCATTGTGTTTTTGGTGAAAAACAGACCCAAAATGCAAATGTGTACCCCTATGAGTTTTTGATGAAAAATTGACAAAAAAATGCTGAGGGGTACCCTTTTGACTTTTTTGCTGAAAAATTGAGTAAAAATGCATAGGGGTACCCCATTATGTTTTTGGTCAAAAACTAAGCTAAAATGCAAAGGGGTACCCCAATGCATTTTTTTGTGAAAAACTGACCTAAAATGTGAAGGGGTACCCCTTTGGATTTTTGGCTAAAAAATTGAGTGAAATTGCATATGGGTAACCCTTATAGTATTTGGTGAAAAACTGAGCCAATATGCAAAGGTCTACCCCTATGACTTTTTGGTGAAAAACTGGCCTAAAATGCAAAGGCGCACCCCTATGAGTTTTTGATGAAAAACTTTCCAAATATCCAAAGCGATACCCGTTTGAGTATTTCACTAAAAAATCGAGTCAAAATTCATAGGGGTACCCCGTTGTGTTTTTGGTGAAAAATAGAGCCAAAATACAACGGGGTACCCCTTAACTTTTTGGCCGAAAAACTGAGTCAAAATGCTTAGAGGTACAACTTTGAATTTTTGGTGAAAAACTGAGCCAAAATGCAAAGGGGTACCCCATATGAGTTTTTGTTGAAAACTAACCTAAAATGCCAAGGGGTATCCCTTTGAGTTTTTGGCAGAAAAATTGAGCCAAAATGCATCGGGGTACCCCTTTGAGTTTTTGGTGAAAAACTAAGCCAAAATGAAAAGACCAACTCACTGAGTTTTTGGAGAAAACTGACCTAAAATGCAAATGGGTACACCTATGAGTTTTTGATGAAAAATTATTCCAAAATGCTAAGGGGTACCCCTTTGACTTTTTTGCTGAAAAATTGAGTAAAAATGCGTACGGGTACCCCTTTGTGCTTTTTGTGAAAAAATGAGCCAAAACGCAAAAGGGTACCCTATGCATTTTTGGTGAAAAACTGACCTAAAATGTTAATGGGTACCCCTTTGAGTTTTTCACTTAAAAATCTAGTCAAAATTCATAGGGGTACCCCTTTCTGTTTTTGATGAAAAACATACCAAAAATGCAAAGAGATACCCCTATGAGTTATTGGTGAAAAGCAACCTAAAATGCTAATGGGTACCCCCATGAGTTTTTGATGAAAAAATTGACAAAAAATGCTCAGGGGTACCTCTTTGACTCTTTTGCTGAAAAGCTGAGTAAAAATGCATAGGGGAACCTCTTTGTGTTTTTGCTAAAAAACTGAGCCAAAATGCAAAGGGGTACCCCAACGAGTGTTTGGTGACAAATTGGTCCAAATGCAAAGGGGTAGCCCTATGAGTTTTTGACGAAAAACTGACCAAAAATGCGAAGGTGTACACCTTTTACTTTTTTACTGAAAAACCAAGATAAAATTTAGAGGGGTACCCCCTAGTGTTTTTCATGAAAAACAGACCCAAAATGCAAAGGGGTACCCCTTTGAGTTTATGCCTGAAAAATTGAGTCAAATTGCATATGGGTACCGCTTTGCATTTTTGACAGAAAAACTGAGCCAAATTTCATAGGGGTAACCCTTTGAGATTTTGGTAGAAAACTGAGCCAAAATGCAAAGGGGTACCCCAATGAGTTTTTCATGAAAAACTGGCCTAAAATACAAAAGGGGTACCCCTAATAGTTTTGGATAAAAAACTGACCAAAAATGCAAAGGGGTACCCCTTTGAGTTTTTCGTGAAAAAACCAAGTCAAAATTCATAGTGTTACCCCGTTGTGTTTTTGGTGAAAAACGGACCAAAAATGCAAAGGTGTACCCCTTTGATTTCTTGGCCGAAAAACTGAGTCAAAATGTATAGAGGTACAACTTTAAATTTTTTGTGAAAAACTGAGCTAAAATGCAAAAGGGTACCCCATATGAGTTTTTGGTGAAAACTGACCTAAAATGCCAAGAGGTACCCCTTTCAGTTTTTGGCAGAAAAACTGAGCCAAAATGTATCGGGGAACCCCTTTTTATTTTTGGAGAAAACTGACCTAAAATACAAATGGGTACGCCTATGAGTTTTGATGAAAAATTGACCATAAATACTGAGGGGTACCCCTTTGACGCATTTGCTGAAAAATTGTGTAAAAATGCATAGGGGTTCCCATTTGTGTTTTTGGTGAAAAACTGAGCCAAATGCAAAGGGGTACCCCAATGAGTTTTTGGTAAAAAACTGGCCCAAAATGCAAAGGGATACCCTTATGAGTTTTTGATGAAAAGCTGACCAAATATGCTAAGGGTACACCTTTTAGTTTTTCGCTGAAAAATCGAGACAAAATTCACAAGGGAACCCTCTTGTGTTTTTTATCAAAAACAGACCCAGAATAGCAAAGGGGCACCCCTATGAGTTTTTGGCTGAAAACTGAGTCAAATCACATTCGAGGTACCCCTTTGCATTTTTGGCAGAAAAATTGAGTCAAATTGCATAGGGGTAACCCTTTGAGATTTTGCTAGAAAACTGAGCCAAAATGCAAAGGGGTACCCAATGAGTTTTTGGTGAAAAAATGGCCTAAAATGCAAAAAGGTACCCCTAATAGTTTGGATAAAAAACTGACCAAAAATGCAAAGGGGTACCCCTTTGAGTTTTTGGTGAAAAAACCAAGTCGAAATTCATTGGGATACCCCATTGTGTTTTTGGTGAAAAACAGACCCAAAATGCAAATGTGTACCCCTATGAGTTTTTGATGAAAAATTGACAAAAAATGCTGAGGGGTACCCTTTTGACTTTTTTGCTGAAAAATTGAGTAAAAATGCATAGGGGTTACCCCATTGTGTTTTTGGTCAAAAACTAAGCTAAAATGCAAAGGGGTACCCCAATGCATTTTTTGTGAAAAACTGACCTAAAATGTGAAGTGGTACCCCTTTGGATTTTTGGCTAAAAAATTGAGTGAAATTGCATATGGGTAACCCTTATAGTATTTGGTGAAAAACTGAGCCAATATGCAAAGGTCTACCCCTAAGACTTTTTGGTGAAAAACTGGCCTAAAATGCAAAGGCGCACCCCTATGAGTTTTCGATGAAAAACTTTCCAAATATCCAAAGCGATACCCGTTTGAGTATTTCACTAAAAAACCGAGTCAAAATTCATAGGGGTACCCCGTTGTGTTTTTGGTGAAAAACAGAGCCAAAATACAATGGGGTACCCCTTAACTTTTTGGCCGAAAAACTGAGTCAAAATGCTTAGAGGTACAACTTTGAATTTTTGGTTAAAAACTGAGCCAAAATGCAAAGGGGTACCCCATATGAGTTTTTGTTGAAAACTAACCTAAAATGCCAAGGGGTATCCCTTTGAGTTTTTGGCAGAAAAATTGAGCCAAAATGCATCGGGGTACCCCTTTGAGTTTTTGGTGAAAAACTAAGCCAAAATGAAAGGACCAACTCACTGAGTTTTTGGAGAAAACTGACCTAAAATGCAAATGGGTACACCTATGAGTTTTTGATGAAAAATTATTCCAAAATGCTAAGGGGTACCCCTTGACTTTTTTGCTGAAAAATTGAGTAAAAATGCGTACGGGTACCCCTTTGTGCTTTTTGTGAAAAAATGAGCCAAAACGCAAAAGGGTACCCTATGCATTTTTGGTGAAAAACTTACCTAAAATGTTAAGGGGTACCCCTATGAGATTTTAACTTAAAAATCTAGTCAAAATTCATAGGGGTACCCCTTTCTGTTTTTGATGAAAAACAGACCAAAAATGCAAAGAGATACCCCTATGAGTTATTGGTGAAAAGCAACCTAAAATGCTAATGGGTACCCCTATGAGTTTTTGATGAAAAAATTGACAAAAAATGCTCAGGGGTACCTCTTTGACTCTTTTGCTGAAAAGCTGAGTAAAAATGCATAGGGGAACCTCTTTGTGTTTTTGCTGAAAAACTGAGCCAAAATGCAAAGGGGTACCCCAACGAGTGTTTGGTGAAAAATTGGTCCAAATGCAAAGGGGTAGCCCTATGAGTTTTTGACGAAAAACTGACCAAAAATGCGAAGGTGTACACCTTTTACTTTTTTACTGAAAAACCAAGATAAAATTTAGAGGGGTACCCCCTAGTGTTTTTCATGAAAAACAGACCCAAAATGCAAAGGGGTACCCCTTTGAGTTTATGCCTGAAAAATTGAGTCAAATTGCATATGGGTACCGCTTTGCATTTTTGACAGAAAAACTGAGCCAAATTTCATAGGGGTAACCCTTTGAGATTTTGGTAGAAAACTGAGCCAAAATGCAAAGGGGTACCCCAATGAGTTTTTCATGAAAAACTGGCCTAAAATACAAAAGGGTACCCCTAATAGTTTTGGATAAAAAACTGACCAAAAATGCAAAGGGGTACCCCTTTGAGTTTTTCGTGAAAAAACCAAGTCAAAATTCATAGTGTTACCCCATTGTGTTTTTGGTGAAAAACGGACCAAAAATGCAAATGAGTACCCCTATGAGTTTTTGATGAAAAATTGACAAAAAATGCAGAGGGGTACCCTTTTGACTTTTTTGCTGAAAAATTGAGTAAAAATGCATAGGGGTACCCCTTTGTGTTTTTTGTCAAAAACTAAGCTAAAATGCAAAGGGGTACCCCAATGCATTTTTGGTGAAAAACTGACCTAAAATGTGAAGGGGTACCCCTTTGCATTTTTGGCTGAAAAATTGAGTGAAATTGCATATGGGTAACCCTTATAGTATTTGGTGAAAAACTGAGCCAATATACAAAGGTCTACCCCTATGAGTTTTTGATGAAAAACTTTCCAAATATCCAAAGGGCTACCCGTTTGAGTATTTCACTGAAAAACCGAGTCAAAATTCATAGGGGTACCCCATTATGTTTTTGGATAAAAACATACCCAAAATGCAAAGGGGTACCCCCTTGAATTTTTGGCCGAAAAACTGAGTCAAAATGCATAGAGGTACAACTTTGAATTTTTGGTGAAAAACTGAGCCAAAATGCAAAGGGGTACCCCATATGAGTTTTTGGTGAAAACTGACCTAAAATTCCAAGGGGTATCCCATTGAGTTTTTGGCATAAAAAATGAGCCAAAATGCATCGGGGTACCCCTTTGAGTTTTTGGTGAAAAACTAAGGCAAAATGAAGGGGCCAACTCTCTGAGTTTTTGGAAAAAACTGACCTAAAATGCAAATGGGTACACCTATAAGTTTTTGATGAAAAATTATTCCAAAATGCTGAGGGGTACCCCTTTGACTTTTTTGCTGAAAAATTGAGTGAAAATGCATACGGGTACCCCTTTGTGTTTTTGGTGAAAAAATGAGCCAAAACGCAAAGGGGTACCCTATGCGTTTTTGATGAAAAATTGACCTAAAATGTTAAGGGGTGCCCCTTTGCGTTTTTCGCTTAAAAATCGAGTCAAAATTCATAGGGGTACCCCTTTCTGTTTTTGATGAAAAACAGACCAAAAATGCAAAGAGATACCCCTATGAGTTATTGGTGAAAAAGCAACCTAAAATGCTAATGGGTACCCCCATGAGTTTTTGATGAAAAAATTGACAAAAAAATGCTCAGGGGTACCTTTTTGACTCTTTTGCTGAAAAACTGAGTAAAAATGCATATGGGTACCCCCGTGTGTTTTCTAAAAAACTGAGCCAAAATGCAAAGGGGTACCCCAACGAGTGTTTGGTGAAAAATTGGTCCAAATGCAAAGGGGTAGCCCTATGAGTTTTTGATGAAAAACTGACCGAAAATGCGAAGGTGTACACCTTTTACTTTTTTACTGAAAAACCAAGATAAAATTTAGAGGGGTACCTCCTAGTGTTTTTGATGAAAAACAGACCCAAATAGCAAAGGGGTACCCCTTTGAGTTGTTGCCTGAAAAATTGAGTCAAATTGCATATGGGTACCACTTTGCATTTTTGGCAGAAAAACTGAGCCAAAATGCAAAGGGTACCCCTTTGAGTTTTTGGTGAAAAACTGGCTTAAAATCCAAAGGGGTATGCCAATGAGTTTTTGGTGAAAAATTGGCCTAAAATGCAAAGGGGTACCCCATTGTGTTTTTGGTAAAAAATAGACCCAAAATACAAATGCGTACCCCTATGAGTTTTTGATGAACAATTGACAAAAAATGCTGTGGGATACCCTTTTGACTTTTTTTTGCTCAAAAATTGAGTAAAAATTCATAGGGGTACCCCTTTGTGTTTTTGGTCAAAACTAAGCTAAAATGTAAAGGGGTACCCTAATGTGTTGTTAGTGAAAAACTGACCTAAAATGTGAAGGGGTACCCCCTTTGCGTTTGCGGCTGAATAACTAAGTGAAATTGTATAGGGATACCCTTTTGAGTTTTTGGTGAAAACTTGAACCAAAATACAAGGATCTACCCCTTTGAGTTTTTGGTGAAAAACTGGCCTAAAATGCAAAGGGGTACCCCTATGAGTTTTTGATGAAAAACTGACAAAAAATGCGAATAGGTACACCTTTGAGTTTTTTGCTGAAAAACAGAGTCAAAATTCATTGAGGTATCCCTTTGCGTTTTTGGTGAAAAACAGATCCAAAACGCAAAAGGGCTACCCCTATGAGTTTTTGGTGAAAAACTGACCTAAAATGCAAAGGGGTACCCATTTGAGTTTTTGGCAGAAAAACTGAGTCAAATTACATAGGGGTACCCATTTGTGTTTTTGTTGAAAAACTGAGCCAAAATACAATGGGGTACCCCTATGAGTTTTTGGTGAAAAACTGGGCTAAAATGCAAAGGGGTACCCATATGAGTTTCTGATGAAAAACTGACCAAATATGCAAAAGGATACCCCTTTGAGTTTTTTGCTAAAAAATCGAGTCAAAATTCATAGGGGTACCCCGTTTTGATTTTGGAGAAAAACAAACCCAAAATGCAAAGGTGTACCCCTTTGATTTCTTGGCCGAAAAACTGAGTCAAAATGTATAGAGGTACAACTTTAAATTTTTTATGAAAAACTGAGCCAAAATGCAAAAGGGTACCCCATATGAGTTTTTGGTGAAAACTGACCTAAAATGCCAATAGGTAGCCCTTTCAGTTTTTGGCAGAAAAACTGAGCCAAAATGAATCGGGGAACCCCTTTTTGTTTTTGGAGAAAACTGACCTAAAATACAAATAGGTACGCCTATGAGTTTTTGATGAAAAATTGACCATAAATACTGAGGGATACCCCTTTGACCCATTTGCTGAAAAATTGTGTAAAAATGCATAGGGGTTCCCATTTGTGTTTTTGGTGAAAAACTGAGCCAAAATGCAAAGGGGTACCCCAATGAGTTTTTGGTAAAAAACTGGCCCAAAATGCAAAGGGATACCCTTATGAGTTTTTGATGAAAAGCTGACCAAATATGCTAAGGGATACAACTTTTAGTTTTTCGCTGAAAAATCAAGACAAAATTCACAAGGGAACCCTCTTCTGTTTTTTTTATCAAAAACAGACCCAGAATGCAAAGGGCCACCCCTTTGAGTTTTTGGCTGAAAAACTGAGTCAAATCACATTCGGGGTACCCCTTTGCATTTTTGGCAGAAAAATTGTGTCAAATTGCATAGGGGTAACCGTTTGAGATTTTGCTAGAAAACTGAGCCAAAATGCAAAGGGGTACCCCAATGAGTTTTTGGTGAAAAATGGCCTAAAATGCAAATGGGTACCCCTAATAGTTTTGGATAAAAAACTGACCAAAAATGCAAAGGGGTACCCCTTTGAGTTTTTGGTGAAAAAACCAAGTCAAAATTCAATGGGGTACCCCCATTGTGTTTTTGGTGAAAAACAGACCCAAAATGAAAATGTGTACCCCTATGAGTTTTTGATGAAAAATTGACAAAAAATGCTGAGGGGAACCCTTTTAACTTTTTTACTGAAATATTGAGTAAAAATGCACAGGGGTACCCCTTTGTGTTTTTTGTCAAAAACTAAGCTAAAATGCAAAGGGGTACCCCAATGCGTTTTTGGTGAAAAACTGACCTAAAATGTTAAGGGGCACCCCTTTGCATTTTTGGCTGAAAAATTGAGTTAAATTGCATATGGGTAACCCTTTGAGTTTTTTGTTAAAAACTGAGCCAATATGCAAAGGTCTACCCATATGAGTTTTTCTTGAAAAAATAGCCTAAAATGCAAAGGGGTACCCCTATGAGTTTTTGATGAAAAACTTTCCAAATATCCAAAAGGATACCCGTTTGAGTATTTCACTGAAAAATCGAATCAAAATTCATAGGGATACCCCATTGTGTTTTTTGTTAAAAACAGACCCAAAATGCAAAGGGGTACACCCTTGATTTTTTGGCTGAAAAACTTAGTCAAAATGCATAGAGGTACAACTTTGAATTTTTTGTGAAAAACAGAGCAAAAATGCAAAGGGGTGCCCCATATGAGTTGTTGGTGAAAACTGACCTAAAATGCTAAGGGGTATCCCTTTGAGTTTTTGTCAAAAAAACTGAGCCAAAATTCTTCGGGGTACCACTTTGAGTTTTTGATGAAAACTAAGCCAAAATAAAAGGGCCAACTCTTTGATTTTTTAGAGAAAACTGACCTAAAATGCAAATGGGTACACTTACGAGTTTTTGATGAAAAATTATTCCAAAATGCTGAGGGGTACCCCTTTGACTTTTTTACTGAAAAATTGAGTGAAAATGAGTATGGGTACCCCTTTGTGTTTTTGGTGAAAAAATGAGCCAAAACGCAAAGGGGTACCCTATACTTTTTTGGTGAAAAACTGACCTAAAATATTAGGGGGTACCCCTTTGAGTTTTTCGCTTAAAAATCGAGTCAAAATTCATAGGGCTTCCCCTTTGTGTTTATGCTGAAAAATAGATCAAAAATGCAAATGTGTACCCCTATGAGTTTTTGATGAAAAATTGACAAAAAATGCTGAGGGATACCCTTTTGACTTTTTTACTGAAATATTGGGTAAAAATGCACAGGGGTACCCCTTTGTGTTTTTTCTCAAAAACTAAGCTAAAATGCAAAGGGGTACCCCAATGCGTTTTTGGTGAAAAACTGACCTAAAATGTGAAGGGGCACCCCTTTGCATTTTTGGCTAAAAATTGAGTTAAATTGCATATGGGTAACCCTTGAGTTTTTGGTTAAAAACTGAGCAAATATGCAAAGGTTTACCCCCTATGAGTTTTTCTTGAAAAAATAGCCTAAAATGCAAAGGGTACCCCTATGAGTTTTTGATGAAAAACTATCCAAATATCCAAAGGGATACCCGTTTGAGTATTTCACTGAAAAATCGAGTCAAAATTCATAGGGGTACCCCATTGTGTATTTTGTTAAAAACAGACCCAAAATGCAAAGGGGTACCCCCTTGATTTTTTGGCTAAAAAACTGAGTCAAAATGCATAGAGGTACAACTTTGAATTTTTTGTGAAAAACTGAGCCAAAATGCAAAGGGGTGCCCCATATGAGTTTTTGGTGAAAACTGACCTAAAATGCCAAGGGGTATCCCTTTGAGTTTTTGTCAAAAAAAACTGAGCCAAAATTCATCGGGGTACCACTTTGAGTTTTTGATGAAAACTAAGCCAAAATAAAAGGGCCAACTCTCTGATTTTTTTGAGAAAACTGACCTAAAATGCAAATGGGTACACTTACGAGTTTTTGATGAAAAATTATTCCAAAATGCTGAGGGGTACCCCTTTGACTTTTTTACTGAAAAATTGAGTGAAAATGAGTATGGGTACCCCTTTGTGTTTTTGGTGAAAAAATGAGCCAAAACGCAAAGGGGTACCCTATACTTTTTTGGTGAAAAACTGACCTAAAATATTAGGGGGTACCCCTTTGAGTTTTTCGCTTAAAAATCGAGTCAAAATTCATAGGGCTTCCCCTTTGTGTTTTTGCTGAAAAATAGATCAAAAATGCAAATGTGTACCCCTATGAGTTTTTGATGAAAAATTGACAAAAAATGCTGAGGGGTACCCTTTTGACTTTTTTACTGAAATATTGGGTAAAAATGCACAGGGGTACCCCTTTGTGTTTTTTGTCAAAAACAAAGCTAAAATGCAAAGGGGTACCCCAATGCGTTTTTGGTGAAAAACTGACCTAAAATGTGAAGGGGCACCCCTTTGCATTTTTGGCTGAAAAATTGAGTTAAATTGCATATGGGTAACCCTTTGAGTTTTTGGTTAAAAACTGAGCCAATATGCAAAGGTTTACCCCTATGAGTTTTTCTTGAAAAAATAGCCTAAAATGCAAAGGGTACCCCTATGAGTTTTTGATGAAAAACTATCCAAATATCCAAAGGGATACCTGTTTGAGTATTTCACTGAAAAATCGAGTCAAAATTCATAGGGGTACCCCATTGTGTATTTTGTTAAAAACAGACCCAAAATGCAAAGGGGTACCCCCTTGATTTTTTGGCTAAAAAACTGAGTCAAAATGCATAGAGGTACAACTTTGAATTTTTTGTTAAAACTGAGCCAAAATGCAAAGGGGTGCCCCATATGAGTTTTTGGTGAAAACTGACCTAAAATGCCAAGGGGTATCCCTTTGAGTTTTTGGCAGAAAAACTGAGCCAAAATTCATCGGGGTACCACTTTGAGTTTTTGATGAAAAACTAAGCCAAAATGAAAGGGCCAACTCTCTGATTTTTTGGAGAAAACTGACCTAAAATGCAAATGGGTACACTTATGAGGTTTTGATGAAAAATTATTCCAAAATGCTGAGGGGTACCCCTTTGACTTTTTTGCTGAAAAATTTAGTGAAAATGCGCACGGGTACCCCTTTGTGTTTTTGGTGAAAAAATGAGCCAAAACGCAAAGGGGTACCCTATGCTTTTTTCGTGAAAAACTAACCTAAAATATTAAGGGGTACCCCTTTGAGTTTTTTACTTAAAAATCGAGTCAAAATTCATAGGGGTACCCCTTTGTGTATTTGCTAAAAAATAGGCCAAAAATGCAACGGGATACCCCTATGAGTTATTGGTGAAAAACCAACCTAAAATGCTAATGGGTACCCCCATGAGTTTTTGATGAAAAAATTGACAAAAAATGCTCAAGGGTATCTCTTTGACTCTTTTGCTGAAAAACTGAGTAAAAATGCATAGGGGTACCCCTTCGTGTTTTTTGTGAAAAACCGAGCCAAAATGCAAAGGCATACCCCAACGAGTTTTTGGTCAAAAACTGGTCCAAATGCAAAGGAGTACCCCTATGAGTTTTTTATGAAAAACTGACCAAAAATTCGAAGGGGTACACGATTTAATTTTTCACTGAAATACCAAAATAAAATGTAGAGGGGGCACCCTCTTGTGTTTTTGATGAAAAACAGACCCAAAATGCAAGCGGTACCCCTTTTAGTTTTTGGCTGAAAAATTGAGTCAAATTTCATAGGGGTACCCCTTTGCATTTTTTGCTGAAAAACGGAGTCAAATTTCATAGGTGTACCCCTTTGTATTTTTGGTGGAAAACTGAGCCAAAATGCAAAGGGATACGCCAATGAGTTTTTGGTGAAAAACTAGCCTAAAATGCAAAAGGGTACCCCTATTAGTTTTTGATGAAAAACTTTTCAAATATCCAAAGGGATACCCGTTTTAGTATTTCACTGAAAAATTGAGTCAAAATTCACAGGGGTACACCATTGTGTTTTTGGTTAAAAACAGACCCAAAATGCAAAGGGGTACCCCCTTGATTTTTTTCCTTAAAAACTGAGTCAAAATGTATAGAATTACAACTTTGAATTTTTTATGAAAAACTGAGCGAAAATGCAAAGGGGTATCCCATATGAGTTTTTGGTGAAAACTGATCTAAATGCCAAGGGGTATCCCATTGAGTTTTTGGTAGAAAAACTCAGCCAAAATTCATCTGGGTACCCCTTTGAATTTTTTGTGAAAAACTAAGCCAAAATGAAAGGACCAACTTTCTGATTTTTTGGAGAAAACTGACATAAAATGCAAATGGGTACACCTATGAGTTTTTGATGAAAAATTATTCCAAAATGCTGAGGGGTACCCCCTTTGACTTTTTTGCTGAAAAATTGAGTAAAAATGCGTACGGGTACCCCTTTGTGTTTTTGGTGAAAAAATGAGCCAAAATGCAAAGGGGTACCCTATACGTTTTTGGTGAAAAACTGACCTAAAATATTAAGGGTTACCCCTTTGAGTTTTTCGCTTAAAAATCGAATCAAAATTCATTGGGATACGCCTTTGTGTTTTTCTTAAAAAACAAACCAAAAATACAAAGGGATACCCCTATGTGTTACTGGTGAAAAATCAACCTAAAATGCTAATGGGTACCCCCATGAGTTTTTGATGAAAAAATTGACAAAAAATGCTTAGGGGTACCTCTTTGAGTCTTTTGCTGAAAAACTGAGTAAAAATGCATAGGGGTACCCCTTTGTGTTTTTGTTGAAAAACTGAGCCAAAATGCAAAGGAGTACACCAACGAGTTTTTGGTAAAAAACTAGTCCAAATGCAAAGGGGTACCCCTAGGAGTTTTTGATGAAAAACTGACAAAAAATGCGAAGGGGTACACCTTTTAATTTTTCACTGAAAAACCAAGATAAAATTTTGAGGGGTACCCCCTTGTGTTTTTGATGAAAAACAGACCCAAAATGCAAAGGGGTACCCCTTTGAGTTTTTGGCTGAAAAATTGAGTCAAATTGCATAAGGGTACCCCTTTGCATTTTTGGCAGAAAAACTGAGTCAAATTTCATAGGGGTACCCCTTAGAGTTTTTGGTGGAAAATTGAGCCAAAATACAAAGGAATACGCCAATGAGTTTTTGGTGAAAAACTGGCCTAAAATGCAAAGGGGTAACCCTATGAGTTTTTGATGAAAAACTGACCAAAAATGCAAAGGGGTACCCCTTTGAGTTTTTCCTGAAAAAATCGAGTCAAAATTCATAGGGGTACCCCATTGTGTTTTCGGTAAAAAATAGACCCAAAATGCTGAACAATAGACCCCATTGTGTTTTCGGTAAAAAATAGACCCAAAAAATAGTTTTGATAAACAATTGACAAAAAATGCTGAGTGATACCCTTTTGACTTTTTTGCTCAAAAATTGAGTAAAAATGCATAGGGGTACCCCTTTATGTTTTCGGGAAAAAACTGACCTAAAATGTAAAGGGCTACCCTAATGTGTTGTTGGTGAAAAACTGACCTAAAATGTGAAGGGGTACCCCTTTGCGTTTTTGGCAGAATAACTGAGTGAGATTGTATAGGGATACCCCTTTGAATTTTTGGTAAAATACTGAGCCAAAATACAAGGGTCTAACCCTATGTGTTTTTGGTGAAAAACTGGCCTAAAATGCAAAGGGGTACCCCAACGTGTTTTTGGTGAAAAACTAGTCCAAATGCAAAGGGGTACCACTATGAGTTTTTGATGAAAAACTGACAAAAAATGCGAATGGGTACACCTTTTAATTTTTCACTGAAAAACCAAGATAAAATTTAAAGGGGTACCACCTTGTGTTTTTAATGACAAACAGACCCAAAATGCATAGGGGTACCCCTTTGCATTTTTTGCAGAAAAACTGAGTCAAATTTCATGGGGGTACCCCTTTGAGTTTTTGGTGGAAAACTGAGCCAAAATGCAAAGGGATACGCCAATGAGTTTTTGGTGAAAAACTGGCCTAAAATACAAAGGGGTACCCCTATTAGTTTTTGATGAAAAACTTTCCAAATATCCAAAGGGATACCCGTTTGAGTATTTCACTGAAAAATCGAGTCAAAATTCATAGGGGTACCCCATTGTGTTTTAGGTTAAAAACAGACCCAAAATGCAAAGGGGTACCCCCTTGATTTCCTAGCCGAAAAACTGAGTCAAAATGCATAGAGGTACAACTTTGAATTTTTTGCGAAAAACTGAGCCAAAATGCAAAGGGGTACCCCATATGAGTTTTTGGTGAAAATTGACCTAAAATGCCAAGGGGTATCCCTTTGATTTTTTGGCAGAAAATCTGAGCCAAAATTCATCGGGGTACCCCTTTGAGTTTTTGGTGAAAAACTAAGCCAAAATAAAAAGGGCCAACTCTCTGATTTTTTGGAGAAAACTGAACTAAAATGCAAATGGGTATGCCTATGAGTTTTTGATGAAAATTATCCCAAAATGCTGAGGGGTACCCCTTTGACTTTTTTACTGAAAAATTCAGTGAAAATGCGTATGGGTACCCCTTTGTGTTTTTGGTGAAAAAATGAGCCAAAACGCAAAGGGGTACCGTATGCATTTTTGGTGAAAAACTGACCTAAAATGTTAAAGGGTACCCCTTTGAGTTTTTCGCTTAAAAACCAATGAAAATTCATAGGGGTACCCCTTTGTATTTTTGCTGAAAAACAAACCATAAATGCAAAGGGATATCACAATGATTTGTTGGTGAAAAACTGACCTAAGATGCAAATGGGTATCCCTATGAATTTTTGATGAAAAATTGACCATAAATGCTGTGGGATACCCATTTAAGTCCTTTGCTGAAAAATTGAGCAAAAATATATAGGGGTACCCCTTTGTGTTTTTGGTGAATAACTAAGCCAAAATGCAAGGGGGTACCATAATGATTTTTTGGTGAAAAATTGGCCCAAAATGCAAAAGGGTAACCCTATGAGTTTTTGGTGAAAAACTGACAAAAAATGCGAAGGCGTACCCTTTTTAGTTTTTCGCTGAAAAATCGAGACAAAATTCATAGGGGTACCCCCTTGTGTTTTTGATTAAAAACAAACCCAAAATGCAAAGGGGAACCCCTTTGAGTTTTTGGCAGCAAAACTGAGTCAAATTGCATAGGGGTACCCCTTTGAGTTTTTGGTGAAAAACTAAGGCAAATTGCAAAGGGATACCCCTAAGAGCTTTTGGTGAAAAGCTAGTAACCGTGACCTATGCAATATATCAAAATGTACCGTTTTCAAGCTTGTCACGGTCAGCATGGCAATTTCCTAGTAACCGTGACCCATGCATTATATCAAAACGTACCGTTTTGAAGCTTGTCACGGTCAGCATGGCAATTGTACTTGATGGGTTGGTAACCGTGACCTATGGAGTTTTTAATACAGAAGCAAGAAGAGAAGCATCTCACGGTTACTAAGGATTTACTAGTAACCGTGAGGAAGGAAACTTTTAAGTCCAGAATAAAGATGAGAACTATCTCACAGTTACCAGGAATTTCATGGTAACCGTGACCCAATCTTGAATTCAGCTCCGAGTAGTCTCACGGTTACTAAGAATTTAGTAGTAACCGTGACCCATTTTAATCAAAAGAGGGTTTTTTATTAGAGGTCACGATTACCACTAATTTGGTAGTAACCGTGACCCATGCTGACCTTTATAAAACAGAGTTTTCTGAAAATCGGGAGGGGAGTTTTTTTTAGTTTTTTGGGTAAAATTTCAGTTTTTAAGGTTTCTTTCTTCTCTCTTTAAGCTCTTAGTTTATTTTACACACAAAAATACATAGAAATATTTGAAAATAGTGGGATTTACACAAAAACACTTAGATTAAACATAGATATATAGTTTACAAGTATAGATATACACATTTTGAAGCTCATTTTTCCTTCAAGCTTTGGAGAAAGAGATTAAAGAGCTTGGATTCAGCTGGGTTTTCTTCACCATGAACTTCAGGGGTTATTCTATCTTTTTCTCTTTTCATTTTATTATGGATTGTGAGTAGTCTTTTTGTTGCTTGGGGATCTTTGAATCCCCTACTCATAATGTGAATATTGAACTCAAATTTATTTTTACATGAATGGATTGTTTATTTCACAAGTACTTATTTGTTTATCATTGATTTTTCGATCTATTAAGTTATTTTGTATCCATGGATGAATGATGTTTATCATATGTCTTGACGGGTATTGAGCCTAATAGATTGGAGTTTATGAATGATTTAGCTCAGTTTTTCTATCACGAATATTGTCTATTTTGGATGGCTCCGGAATGGGACTCTAGATGTGTGGTGTTTGTGATTCTAAAACTAGAGTAGGGAGTGAAATAGATGGATTTTGGGTTACCTGGCTCCGGAATGGGACGGTAGACCGAACTTAGGATTTTAGACCCGGGTTTAGGCTAGTTATTGGGCTGGCTAACAGAATGGGACGTTTATCAACTAGAATAGCTGGCTCCGGAATGGGACGCTTTGGTTAAGAAGGGTTATCCCGAGTTCATTCATGTATACTTTTATGTAAAAATTTATTCACATTTGGGTATGGGGTGGATAAGTGAACTCGAGTAACGCTTTATTTCTATAGATATTTGCATTTGCTAATTTTTCAGAATTTAATACACTGATTTTAAATTTCTTTACTTTAATACTTAAGCTTTAAAGTGACATTTTATAAATCAAACAACTTATACACACAAACAATTGGGAATTTTTTAGCATACAATCAATCTTCACAGTCTTCACACACACATTTCCCTTGGGTTCGATATTGAGGGTCCTAACTATACCCCACTTTATTACTTGTCGATCTAGTGCACTTGCTAGGGTCGAAACAAGTTTTTGGCTCCATTGCCGGGGACATTGGCGTTATTAGTAAGCTGTGATTATTATTTGTATGTGTTTTATTTTCCTTATTTTATTTTTCTTGATTCTTTTCAGGTGAAATTGGTGCATGAATAGAACAAGACAAGAGCAATTACTACCTTTTGATCCTGAAATCGAGGGGACTCTACACCAAAGAATGAGGGATAATAGAGATAACGAGATGGAGCATGATCCTCCTCTTGATGAGTTTCCTCTCGAGAATGAACAAGTGCCGAGGGCACATGAACAAATGCCAGGGGCAAGAAGAGAAGAAATGCCTAGGCAAAGGACTATAAGAGACTACGCTGTGCCAAGGTGGAATAAAGATCACCGAACAATTGTATTACCGAGAGGAGTACAATTTGAGCTCAAGCCAGCCACCATTACCATGGTACAGAGGAATCAGTTCTCTGGTTCAGAAGTAGAGGATCCAGCTCAGCATATCGACATATTTCTGGAAGTGAGTGACACTGTTCAAATTTCGGGTGTTAGTATGAATGCAGTGAGGTTGAAGCTGTTTCCATTCACATTGATTGGCAAGGCAAGAGAGTGGTTGCAAATGTTACCACGTCAGTCAATATGGACATGGGATCAAATGCAAGAAAGGTTTTTAATGAGATTCTTTCCTCCAACAAAGACTGCAAGCATCCGAAATAGCATCATGAGTTTCCATCAGATGAATGAAGAGCCTTTTCACGAGGCATGGGAGAGGTTTAGAAGATTATTGAGAAGCTGTCCACATCATGAAATAGCTGTCTACCAATTAATGACCATCTTTTATGCGGGGAGTTACACCTCAAACAAGGTCATTATTGGATGCAGCATCGGCAGGATCTTTCTTGAACAAGCTGCCTGAGGACGCTTTTCAGTGTTGTATATGGATGAGATGGCAGCAAATGACTCACATTTACACAATGTGGATGAGGTAGCACTGTTAAAAGCACAACTAGAATTTGTAAAAAAGGAATTGAGTGTTTTGAAAGTTCAAAATGTGGCTGCAGTAAATCAAGGGAGTGGACCGTGTGAAAGTGAGCAAGTTGTCCAAGAGGGGGGAGTGGTAGGTGATGTAAATGCATTAGGTGATTTTAGAAGGAATGATCCCTACAGCAATTCATATAATTCGGGATGGAGGAATCACCCTAATTTTTCATGGAAGGATGGGAATCAACAAGCTTCATCTTCTCAACCACAACTAAGAGCACCTTACCACTCAAATGTCTATCATAGTCAAGCTCAGCCCCACCAACCACAAGCCACCAATCACTACCAAGTCCCCTATCCACCAAATCACCATCAAGGGCAAAACTCTAATCAACCTCAACCATACCATCCACCGAGATTTCAATCACGACCACCCATTCAAGAAAAGAAGCCAAATTTAGAAGACATGTTTGCTAGTTTCATGAATAGCCAACAATAATTTATGGCGGGTCAAGATTCAAGGTGGAAATCTCACGAGCAATGGAACCGAAATCAAGATGCTTCGATGAGAAATTTGGAGACTCAATTGGGTCAACTTGCAACTTCAATTTCAAACAGACAACCAGGGACATTTCCTTCGAATGTGGACCGCAATCCCAAAGAGGTGGCCAAAGCAATCACTTTGAGAAGTGGCAAGGAAGCAGCACGGGAGGAAAAAAGAGATAGATCACCAACTTCATCAACTGACTTGGAGGAACCGACACGGAAGGTAAGTAGTTCTAACTCTAGAGTAGAGGTAGATACGGATGCTCCAAGGAATGACAAGGGAAAAAGTATTGCGAATCCAAACATAGAGGATCTTGATATCAATAGGTTGCCATTTCTTGCTGTAGCTAGGAAGGAGAAGAAGAATGAGCAATTGGCTAGGTTTCTAGAAATGTTTAAGAAATTGCATATTAATTTTCCTTTTGCTGAAGCCCTAGCACACATGCCCAACTATGCTAAGTTTATGAAAGAACTTTGTTCTAATAAAAAGAAATTAGAAGGGTATGGAACTGTACAACTCACTGAGAACTGTAGTGCAATTATAATGAACAAGATCCCGGAGAAATTGGAAGATCAAGGTAACTTTACTCTACCTTGCAAATTGGTGAAACTTTTGTTGGAAATGCTCTATGTGATCTAGGAGCCAGCATTAATTTAATGCCTTATTCTATGTGTAGGAAACACAATTTAAGCGATCTCAAGGAAACAGGAATGCGACTTCAACTTGCAGATAGATCGATGAGAAGGCCTAAGGGAGTTATTAAGGACTTGCTGGTAAGAGTAGGAAAATTCATTTTTCCCGTGGATTTTGTAGTCATGGAAATGGAGGAAGACAGGAAAGTACCCCTTATCATGGGAAGACCATTTTTGAACACTGCAAAGGCTTTGATTGATGTTCATGGGCAAAAGGTTACTCTTCGATTCAACAACGAAGAACTAGTGGTGGATATGAACAAGTCTCAGAAATATCCATCAAGTGACCTAGAAGAGTCAGTCTACTTCATGGATAAAATCGACGAATGTGTAGAGGAAGTGCAAGAAAAAGTACTACTAAATGATCCAATAAATTCAAGTTTGATGCATTCCTTGGAAAATGAAGAATTGGATGGAGTAAAAGAAGAACTGATAGTAGCTGTGGTGAAAGACAGCGAGGAGGAAAATTCAAAGCAAGAGAAAATCACTCTATAAGAGGGAGAATTGAAATCTGAACTAAAACCTCTTCCTTCTCATTTAAAGTATGTATTTTTAGAAAGAGAAGAAAAACCAGTGATTATTTCTTCTTTGTTAACAGGTGCTGAAGAAGAGACGCTGCTCAAGGTGTTGAAAAAACACAAAGAAGCAATAGGATGAGAGACAACGGACTTGAAGGGTATTAATCCGAGTTACTGCACACACCGAATTCTTATGGAGGAGGATTGCAAATCGGTCGCTCAACCCCAAAGACGGCTCAATCCTGCTATGCAAGAGGTTGTGAAGAAAGAGGTACTTAAACTGCTTGATTCAGGTATAATCTATCCGATCTCTGATAGTAAATGGGTTAGCCCAGTGCAATGCGTTCCTAAGAAAGGGGGAATAACAGTAGTAAAAAATGAATTAGATGAACTAATCCCCACTAGGACGGTCAAGGGTTGGAGGGTGTGCATAGACTATAGGAGATTGAATCATGCTACCAGAAAAGATCATTTCCCATTGCCATTTATTGATCAGATGTTAGAAAGGTTAGCAGGTAATAGGTTCTATTGTTTTTTAGACGGGTATTCGGGATATCTGCAAGTCCCCAAAACCCCTGAAGATCAGGAAAAAACCACCTTTACCTGCCCTTATGGCATTTTTGCCTATAAGAGGATGCCTTTTGGCTTGTGCAATGCGCCGGCTACGTTTCAGCGGTGCATGATGGTAATTTTCCATGATTTTATAGAGAAATTTATGGAGGTATTTATGGATGACTTCACCATATACGGGCTTGACTTTGAGAGCTGTTTAGAGCATCTCGACTTAGTGTTAAGTAGGTGTAAGAAGACTAACTTAGTGCTAAATTGGGAAAAATGCCACTTTATGGTGAGGGAAGGGATAGTTTTGGGGCATAAGATTTCTGAGAAGGGGATTGAGGTGGACAAGGCAAAAATAGAGGTTAGAGAGAAGCTCCCACCACCGACCAATGTTAAGGGAGTAAGGAGTTTTCTAGGGTATGCAGGTTTCTATAGAAGGTTTATAAAGGATTTTTCAAAAATTGTGAAACCTTTGTCAAATTTGTTAATGAAAGATGCTCCTTTTGATTTTGATGATGAATGTTTATTGGCCTTTGAATTATTGAAGCAAAAGCTTATTTCAGCTCCGGTGATTATATCTCCGGATTGGAATTTGCCTTTTGAACTAATGTGTGATGCGAGCGATTTTGCAGTTGGAGCAGTGCTCGGTCAAAGGCAAGAGAAAATCTTTTGTGCTATTTATTATGCAAGCCACACTCTAACAGGAGCTCAAGTCAATTATACCACAAATGAGAAAGAGCTTCTTGCCATTGTGTTTGCATTTGAGAAATTTCGACCATATCTATTGGGAGCAAAGATTGTGGTGTGGTCTGATCATGCAGCACTAAGGCATCTCTTTGCCAAAAAGGAATCCAAGCCAATACTGATAAGATGGGTACTCCTATTGCAAGAGTTCGATTTAGAGATTGAAGACAAGAAGGGGGCAGAAAACCATGTAGTAGATCATCTGTCTAGAATGGAGCATGATCATATTGAAAAAGGGGAGATTTCGGATTTATTCCCTGATGAACGAATTTGTGCATTATTTTTTTGTGAAGTTTCTTTACCTTGGTTCGCTGATGTTACAAATTTTCTTGTAGGAGGTTATGCACCAAGAGACTTCACATGGCAGCAAAGGAAGAAGCTTAAAGCTGATGCGAAGCACTACATCTGGGATGATCCCTACCTCTTCCGTCTTTGTGCTGATCAAGTTCTCAAAAGGTGCATTCCCAAGAAGGAGAAAGTAGAAATCATGCAAGCCTGTCATAGTGGGGAAGCTGGTGGACATCATGGCCCTAACAGAATGGTATCAAAAATTCTTTCTTCTGGGTTTTATTGGCCCACTTTATTTCATGATGTTAAAATGTTCATTCAAACCTGTGATCGATGTCAAAGGGTGGGAAATATAACTAGGAGAGATGAGATGCCATTGACTAACATGCTCGAGGTTGAATTGTTTGACTTATGGGGAATAGATTTCATGGGGCGTTTTCCAATTTCTTACGGGTTTGAATATATCTTAGTGGCAGTCGATTATGTGAGTAAATGGGTAGAAGCTATAGCCACTAGGACTTACGATGCAAATGTTGTGTTTTTCTGGAAAATTAGTGGAGAAGGAAGTCTTGTTTAATTGTTGGGAGAGAATGAGAAAAAAATAAAATTTTTCAGTAATCTTAGGGGCTCACGATTACTCAGCTTATCTTAGTAACCGTGAGGTTCCTTCAATTTGGTACAGAACTGGAATCAGTATTATCTCACGGTTACTATGTTTTTCATGGTAACCGTGACCAATGTTCAATTTTGTTCCAGTAGCCATTTGCGTGTTATCTCACGGTTACTATGTTTTTCATAGTAACCGTGACCTATGTCAATTTTGTTCCAGTAGGAATTTTTGTTTTACCACACGGTTACTATGATTTTCATGGTAACCGTGAGATACCTTCGTTTTAGTCCAGAAACAAATTCCAGTTTATCTCACGGTTACTATGAAATTTATAGTAATCGTGAGATAGGTCAATTTTTAATCCATAACCTTTTATTGAGTTACCTCACGGTTACTATGAATTTCATAGTAACCGTGTTGTTGTTTTTTTTTTTTTTAAAAATAGAAAAAAAAATGAAACCCTAATTTTAAACCTCATTTCTTTTTTTTTTCTTTTCATTTCGTTCATCCTCTCTCTCTCTCTCTCTTTCTCTCTTCTCCTTCCACTTCTCTTCTCCTTCTCCGTTCTCCGCCGCTAACCGCCTCCTTCTCCAGTAAATGTTGTCTTCTTGTTATTTTTCTTTTCTTCTTTCTTTCTGTTTAGATCTACCATGAATCAAGTTTTTCTGGTTCTTTTTCTTCTTCTTCTTTTCCGTTTTTCTGGTTCTTTTTCTTCTTTCTTTTTCTCTTTCTTATTTGTTTTTTTGCTTGTGATTATTTTAGTTCCTTTATTTTCTCCATCATCATCATCCACCAAGTAAGTCTCCTTTCCTCTTTAATTTTAATTTTATTTAATTTAATTTAATTTAATTTTATTTTATTTTATTTCGGAAGTTTCTGTGTGTGTTTTCTTTTTGCTTAAATTTCTGTCTAATAGCTTTTATTTATGTTTTTTTCTTCCGTTTTCTTTCTGTGTTGTCTCACGGTTACTATGATATTCATAGTAACTGTGTTGTTTAAAAAAAAAATTTCAATCGATTTTTTTTTAGTTTTTATTATCATGTTTGTTGTTGTGTTTTGTCTTTCATTTTTATGTTTGTTCATTTCTAGTTTTGTTTCTCGTTTCCTCTCTTTCACTACATTTTCGTTTTACTCATTAAAATTTCTTCTTCTAATTTTTTTTTCCTTTTTGATTTTTGTTTTTATGTTTTGTTTTGTTACTTATCTTTAGGTTTTATTCTTCCTTCATATTTTATATATGTGTGTGTATATATTTATATATATCAGTTTTGATTTTTGAATTTTTGCATTTTGAGTCTACCTTTGGTCTATTGTGGATTGATTTTGTACGTATGATGTAAAGCCCACAGGTATGGTCTCTTAACCCTTTATTTTCTTCATCTTTTGTTATTTCTTTTATTTTCTGCATTGGGTTGTTAAATTAGAGGAATTAATGGATTTGCTTGGTCATGTCTATGTAGTTTGTTTTCTTGTGTTTGTTTAACCAGTTTTATTTTTAATTTTTGTTGCTATAATCTTCGCAATTAAGCCCTGTTTCTTTCCCTTTAATGCCCTGCATTTTTCCTGTTTGCTGAATATGATGAGTGCAATGGTTGAATGCTTGCTTGAATGCATACACCGATACATCGATATTGTCATGCATACAACTTTATCAATTATTGTTAAACGCATTGCTTTACCATGAATTGTTGACATTGCACCCCATTCACTGGTTTTGATTTGGAACTGTTGCACGAATGCACACTTGGTTATTCATTCATTCATCAAGCATATTTTAGGCTCAAATAAGCATGCCAAATCAATATTCTTTTGTCTAAGTTAGCAATTGCATTTACATGCTTGTGTGTGCCATTTCTGTCTTGGAGGTATATAGGCTGAAACAATTCGACCTGCAGGCTACTAGTTTCCAAAGGATGACTCGGTCATTGTGGTTGAGTGCCACGTACCTCTAAGGAACTTGTGTGTGACATAAATTTCTTTATGCATTCTTATCTATTCCTGCTATAATTGTGTTTATTTTCCTTTCCAACGTTGTAAACTTTCAATTTTGTTGTTTTTGGGCAGTGGCACCTAAAAGAGCTTGTGCTTCCAGTTCTTCACAAGCATAGGACATCATCCCCCTTGCCAGGCAACCCTCCCCTTCTGAAGAGCCTGCTGGAGCTAGTCAGCAACCACAGCCGACCCCTGTGCAACATAAGCCACAAAAGAAGAAGGGACCAAGAATTCCAAGCTGGGTTCCTGAAAGGATGCTGACCAACTATGATATCTTCTCCAACTGCGAGTACTTACCTTCTGTTTATCTCAATCTGAGTTTACTGGAGCAGCTGGGGATCAAGGGGGAGATTGAGAGCCACATTGAAGCCATCGGTTGGGGCAAATTCTTCAACTGCAGGGAACTGGTTTATCCAGATTTGACCAGGGACTTCCTTTCTACAGTGCAATTCCATTTTGGGTAGGGTAACAGTCCCAACAAGGTGGCCTTTTTCTTGGAAGGCAGATTCTATGACGTGCCTTTGGCTGAAGTCACTGAAGCTCTAGGATTTCCCTCAGATGGGATCTATGCTTATGAAGAGCATTCAAAGGACAAAGCTTGGGAAGACATAAGAGACCCGCTGATTGGAGGCCCTTATGTGGCCGGCACCACCAAGTCTCATTTACTGCGGGATCATGCTTTCAGAATTTTACATCGGTTCTTTTCTATGTCTTTTATGTCTTATGTGCAGAGTGCAGGGCAGATCAATCTTCCAGAAGCTCTCATTCTTTCTTGCATGGTGCAACATTGCCGCATCAATGGAGCATATCATTGGTGGAATAAGCTTGAGGAGATGCAACAAAAACCGACTAAAGTGAAGAAGATCTCCTTTGGTGGATGGGTGACCATGATTGCCAGACATTTTAGGCATCCACTGGACATTGACAAAAGCCTCCCTGCAGCTACCTACATTGATTCCAAGATGCTCAAGAACATGAAGATACTGGTTGATGATGTGACTACGGAGCATGGGTTCAGGTTAACCAGCAGAGAGGAATACTTGCATAAGATGGAGCGCAGCCTGTGCCATCCTCCACCTGCCTCGGATCATGATGTAGTCACTTTGTCCTTCGCTCAGTACACTGCTTTGATGAATCGTATGGACATTTTGGCTGCTAACCAGGAGGATTTCAAGCAGCAACAACAGCAAATCATTGAGGCATTGGCTGCCCTGAACTCCCGGTTTTATTCCCAAGTGCCCCCGTACCTTTGAACAGGAAGTCCCTTCCCCCTATCTCCTTTGAACTTATCTTTTTGTTTGCCCCATGCTGAGGACAACAGGTTTTAAAGTGTGGGGTATATATATTTTCCCTTTATTGACATTGTTATAATTTTGAATTGTGTAAATGTGGTGGAAATTTGAACAATTGTTGGATGTTAATTTTGTTGCGAACAAATTACTTTGTGCAGATTATCTATTCAAAAGAACAATCTGGGATTCAAATGGCGGAAATTGTGAAAATCTTGAACCATAACTCCTTTTAATTTTGTTTAAGTTTTTTAGTCTTTCTTTATAAATTTTTTTTTTGCATTGTTGATTTGTGTATGGAGTTTGTGTTGCTTCAAGTGAATTTATTTTATGTTCTGCATTTCCTTATGATTTTAAGTAGATGGTTTTGTTCAAAAATCCTTAATTTAAGTTAGAATAAAATTTTTTCCATTGAGTTATTAATCACCTTACCTTTAGCTTGAGCTGCCAGTTAATCTTGAATTGAATTATCTTAGACTCGTTTTGAACTGATAAGTTGAAAAGACTGGATAGCCGGAGAGCAGTAGCTTGTTCAGTAAAGAGTTTCTTCTTTAAATTGATATCAGTTAATTATATATCATTCAATTTTCTTATTTAATGAGCACATTAGGCTAAATAAAAATTTTAACAATAAATAAAAATCCAGTGAGTGAAAGCAGTTAAGTGAAGGAATTTTGGAATAGGTAGAACCTTCCTCATCACCCTTCGAAACAAATATTCAATTTAGGCAGGTTTAGGATATGACCCAGGCAGCCTTCTTTGGTAACCAACTTTTAAATGACTTTTGACCTACCCTTAGTAAATTTTACCATTGTTAGCCCCTTTGAGCTTAATCGGTATGCTAAAAGTGTACTACATTTTTTTTGCACTAATGCTTAACCATATAGCCTAAATGCTTTTGTCTTTCCCATTTTGGAATTGGCCACTCTAGGTTGGGTAACGAAATTTGCATGTCGGGTTTGATGAATTTATGATTGTCAGTTAGAAAGGGGGAAGTTTAATAAATTTTTAGAAATTGTTGAGCTTTAACGTGTTAAATATT
This sequence comes from Excoecaria agallocha, assembly GCA_037975025.1. Taxonomy (NCBI): domain Eukaryota; kingdom Viridiplantae; phylum Streptophyta; class Magnoliopsida; order Malpighiales; family Euphorbiaceae; genus Excoecaria; species Excoecaria agallocha. Next base: position 10,482 of record JBBPFJ010000871.1, on the reverse strand, counting down.
CTGGGACATGGATGATAAACAATTAGTGCTTTTGGTATCCATACAAGTACAAAAAAAAATCAGTTGTAATGCTGCAGAAATTTTAATTGATTCATGATTGCAGAAAATAAGTGTGGGGTACCTAGCATTTATAGGAAGTGTCATTTATCTTACTTCCTACAATTTTGAGAATCCAACTAATGTCCTAAGATCAAATTTTCATTCTTATGATGATAGGGTATGGATTTTGAAGAAGTTCCTTGAGAAAGTTAGGTGAGTTTTGTTTCTGGATAGTGTGGCTAATTCTGTATTGCTAACCTTTAAAATCATTGGAACCTTTGCCTTATCCCCATTACAACCTTAAAGTAAGCCCTGGTGATCCTATTTTGCTCTAAATTGTCTAGTGGAGATGACCCTTGTGGTTCAGGTGCTAAAGGAGAGGCTTATGACTATTCTACGTTGCAAACACAAAAATTGTCATAATACTATGTTTGCTTGATTGCTGGAATTCACTGGTAGTTTTGGTTTTGAAGGAAAATAAATCTATTTTAGCCTCACACACACACGAGAAATTGTTTGATATAGATCAATTTGAGTCTTTTTGATAAAGTTCTTATTCTGAGTGACTTTTGCTAAGTGTTGTTCTGGCACTTCTGATTTTTCCTGTTCTGAATTGAAGTTTTGAGCTTTTCAATATTGTGGATAATTCATTTGCTTGAGGGCAAGCAAAGTCTAAGTGTGGGGTATTTTGATAACTCAATTTCAGTATTTAGTTTTAGTTTAATTTGAGTCTAGTTTCCTTGATCTTTTAGCATCTTTTTCTTTGTTTTTACTATCATTTAATAATTTATCCGATTCTTAGTTAATTCTAGTTTTTGTGTGATTTTTGAGAGTTTTTGAAAAATTTTGTGATTCTTAGGTACCTCACGGTTACCAGGAATTTCCTAGTAACTATCTCACGGTTACCAGGAATTTCATGGTAACCGTGACCCAATCTTGAATTTAGCTCCGAGTAGTCTCACGGTTACTAAGAATTTAGTAGTAACTGTGACCCAATTTAATCAAAAGAGGGTTTTTTTATTAGAGGTCACGGTTACCACTAATTTGGTAGTAACCGTGACCCATGCTGACCTTTATAAAGCAGAGTTTTCTGAAAATCGAGAGGGGAGTTTTTTTTAGTTTTTTGGGTAAAATTTTAGTTTTTAGGGTTTCTTTCTTCTCTCTTTAAGCTCTTAGTTTATTTTACACACAAAAATACATAGAAATACTTGAAAATAGTGGGATTTACACAAAAACACTTAGATTAAACATAGATATATAGTTTACAAGTATATATGTACACATTTTGAAGCTCATTTTTCCTTCAAGCTTTGGAGAAAGAGATTGAAGAGCTTGGATTCAGCTGGGTTTTCTTCACCATGAACTTCAGGGGTTATTCTATCTTTTTCTCTTTTCATTTTATTATGGATTGTGAGTAGTCTTTTTGTTGTTTGGGGATCTGTGAATCCCCTACTCGTAATGTGAATATTGAACTCAAATTTATTTTTACATGAATCGATGGTCTATTTCACAAGTACTTATTTGTTTATCATTGATTTTTCGATCTATTAAGTTATTTTGTATCCATGGATGAATGGTGTTTATCATATGTCTTGACGGGTATTGAGCCTAATAGATTGGAGTTTATGAATGATTTAGCTCAGTTTTTCTATCACGAATATTGTCTATTTTGGATGGCTCCGGAATGGGACTCTAGATGTGTGGTGTTTGTGATTCTAAAACTAGAGTAGGGAGTGAAATAGATTGGTTTTGGGTTACCTGGCTCCTAAATGGGACGATAGACCGAACTTAGTATTTTAGACCCGGGTGTAGGCTAGTTGTTGGGCTGGCTCCGGAATGGGACATTTAGCAACTAGAATAGCTGGCTCCAGAATGGGATGCTTTGGTTAAGAAGGGTTATCCCGAGTTCATTCATGTATACTTTTATGTAAAAATTTATTCACATTTGGGTATGGGGTGGATAAGTGAACCCGAGTAACGCTTAATTTCTATAGATATTTACATTTGCTAATTTTTCAGAATTTAATACACTGAATTTAAATTTCTTTACTTTACATACTTAAGCTTTAAAGTTACATTTTATAAATCAAACAACTCATACAAACAAACAATTGGGAATTCTTTAGCATACAATCAATCTTCACAGTCTTCACACACACATTTCCCTTGGGTTCGATATTGAGGGTCCTAACCATACCCCACTTTATTACTTGTCGATCTAGTGCACTTGCTAGGGTAGCAACAGGGGTACCCCAATGAGTTTTTGGTGAAAAACTAGCCCAAAATGCAAATGGGTAACCTATGAGTTTTTGATGAAAACCTGACAAAAAAAGCGAAGGGGTAACCTATGAGTTTTTGACGAAAACCTGACAAAAAAAGCGAAGGGGTACCCTTTTTAGTTTTTTGCTGAATATTCGAGAAAAAATTTCATAGGGGTACCCCCTTGTGTTTTGGATGAATAAAAATCCAAAATGGAAAGGGGTACCCCTTTGAGTTTTTGGCTAAAAAATTGAGTCAAATTGCATAGGGGTACCCCTTTGAGTTTTTGGTGAAAAGCTTAGCCAAATTGCAAAGGGGTGCCCCTATAAGCTTTTGGTGAAAAACTGGCCTAAAATGCGAAGGGGTACCCCTATGAGTTTTTGGTGAAAAACTGACAAAAAAATTAATGTGGTACCCCTTTGATTTGTTGGCCGAAAAATTGAGTCAAAATGCATAGAGGAACAACTTTAAATTTTTTGTGAAAACTGAGCCAAAATGCAAAGGGGCACCCCTTATGAGTTTTTGGTGAAAACTGACCTAAAATGACAAGGGGTACCCATTTGAGTTTTTGGCAGAAAAACTAAGCCAAAATGCATCGGGGTACCCCTTTTTTTGTAAAAAACTGAGCCAAAATTGAAAATGGTATCCCTTTGAGTTTTTGGTGAAAAACTGAGCCAAAATGAAAAGGGTTACCTCTATGAGTTTTTGGAGAAAACTGACCTAAAATACAAATGGGTACGCCTATAAATTTTTGATGAAAAATTGGCCATAAATACTGAGGGGTACGCCTTGGACTCATTTGCTGAAAAACTGAGTAAAAATGCATATGGGTTTCCCTTTGTGTTTTTGGTAAAAAACTGAGCCAAAATGCAAAGGGGTACCCCAATGAATTTTTGGTGAAAAACTGGCCCAAAATGCAAAGGGGTACCCTTATGAGTTTTTAATGAAAAACTGACCAAATATGCTAATGGGTACCCCTTTTTGTTTTTCGTTGAAAAACCGAGACAAAATTCACAGGGATAGCCCCTTGTGTTTTTGATGAAAAAAAGACCCAAAATGTAAAGGGGCACCCTTTTGAGTTTTTGGCTGAAAAACTGAGTCAAATCGCATAGGGGTACCCCTTTGCATTTTTGGCAGTAAAACTGAGTAAAAATGTATAGAGGTACAACTTTAAATTTTTGGTGAAAAACTGAGCCAAAATGCAAAGGGGTGCCCCATATGATTTTTTGGTGAAAACTGACCTAAAATGCCTAGGGGGTACCCCTTCGAGTTTTTGGCAGAGAAACTGAGCCAAAATGCATCGGGATACCCGTTTGAGTTTTTTGTGAAAACTGAGCCAAAATGAAAAGTGGTAACTCTCTGAGTTTTTGGAGAAAACAAACCTAAAATGCAAATGGGTACGCCTATGAGTTTTTGATGAAAAATTAACCCAAAATGCTGATGGGTACCCCTTTGACTTTTTTACTGAAAAACTGAGTGAAAATGCATACGGGTACCCCTTTGTGTTTTTGGTGAAAAAATAAGGCAAAATACAAAGGTTTACCCTATGCGTTTTTGGTGAAAAACTAACCTAAAATATTAAGTGGTACCCCTTTGAGTTTTTCGCTTAAAAATCGAGTCAAAATTCATAGGGGTATCCCTTTGTATTTTTTCTGAAAATAGACCCAAAATGTAAACGGATACCCCTATGAGTTATTGGTGAAAAAATGACCTAAAATGCAAATGGGTATTCCTATGAGTTTTTGATAAAAAATTGACCATAAATGCTGAGGGGTACCCCTTTGAGTATTTTGCTGAAAAATTGAGTAAAAATGCATAGGGGTACCCCTTTGTATTTTTGGTGAAAAACGGAGCCAAAATGTAAGGGGTACCCCAATGAGTTTTTGGTGAAAAAATGGCCTAAAATGTAAAGGGGTAACCCTATGAGTTTTTGATAAAAAAATTGACAAAAAAAGTGAAGGGGTACCACTTTTAGTTTTTCCCTGAAAAATCGACAAAATTCACATGGGTACCTTTTTGTGTTTTTGATGAAAAACAAACCCAAATTGCAGAAGGGTATCCCTTTGCATTTTTGGCAGTAAAACTGAGTAAACTTGCATAGGGATACCCCTTTGAGTTTTTGGTGAAAAACTGAGGCAAATTGTAAAGGGGTACCCCTATGAGCTTTTGGTGAAAAACTGGCCTAAATTGCAAAGGGGTACCCCTATGAGTTTTTGATGAAAAACTGACAAAAAATGCAATGGGGTACCCCTTTGATTTCTTGGCCCCTTTGATTTCTTGGCCGAAAAACTGAGTCAAAATGCATAGAGAGACAACTTTAAATTTTTTATGAAAAACTGAGCCAAAATTCAAAAAGGTTCCCCATATGAGTTTTTGGTGAAAACTGACCTAAAATGCCAAAGGGTATCCCTTTGAGTTTTTGGCGGAAAAACTGAGCCAAAATGTATCAGGGTACCCCTTTTTATTTTTTATGAAAAACTGACCCAAAATTGAAAGGGGTATCCATTCGAGTTTTTGGTGAAAAACTGAGCCAAAATGAAAAGTGGTACATCAATGAGTTTTTGGAGAAAACTGATCTAAAATACAAATAGGTACACCTATAAGTTTTTGATGAAAGATTGACAATAAATACTGAGGGGTACCCCTTTGACTCATTTGATGAAAAACTGAGTAAAAATGCATGGGGGTTCCCCTTTGTGTTTTTGGTGAAAAACTGAGCCAAAATGCAAAGGGGTACCCAAATGAATTTTTGGTGAAAAACTGGCCCAAAATGCAAAGGGGTAGCCTTTTGAGTTTTTCGTGAAAAAATCGAGCCAAAATTCATAGGGGTACCCCATTATGTTTTTGGTGAAAAATAGACCCAAAATGCAAATGTGTACCCCTATGAGTTTTTGATGAAAAATTGAGAAAAAATGCTGAGGGGTACCCTATTGACTTTTTAATGAAAAATTGAGTAAAAATGCATAGGGGTACCCTTTTGTGTTTTTGGTCAAAAACTGAGCTGAAATGCAAAGGGGTACCCCAATGCGTTTTGTGGTGAAAAACTGACCTAAAATGTGAAAGGGTACCCCTTTGTGTTTTTGCATGAAAAACTGAGTGAAATTGCATAGGGGCACCCCTTTGAGTCTTTTGCTGAAAAACTGAGTAAAAATGCATAGGGATATACCCCTTTGTGTTATTGGTAAAAAACTGAGCCAAAATGCAAGGGGGTACCCCAATGAGTTTTTTTTTGAAAAACTGGCCCAAAATGCAAGGGGATATCCCTATAAGTTTTTGATGAAAAACTGACCAAAAATGCAAAGGGGTACACCTTTTAGTTTTTCGCTGAAAAATTGAGACAAAATTCACTGGGGTACCGCCATGTGTTTTTAATTATAAACAAATCCAAAATGCAAAGGGGTACCCCTTTGAGTTTTTTGTTGAAAAACTGAGTTAAATTGCATAGGGGTACCCCTTTGCATTTTTGGTAGAAAAATTGAGTCAAATTGCATAGGGGTACCCCTTTAAGTTTTTGGTGAAAAATTGAGCCAAATTGCAAAGGGGTACCCCTATGAGGTTTTGGTAAAAAAATGGCCTAAAATGCGAAGGGGTACCCCTATAAGTTTGTGATGAAAAACGACTAAAAATGCAATGTAATACCCCTTTGAGTTTTTTGTTGAAAAACCGAGTCAAAATTCATAGGGTAACCCTTTGTGTTTTTGATGAAAAACAGACCCAAAATGCAAAAGGGTCCAACTTTGATGGTTTGGCTGAAAAACTGAGTCAAAATGCATTGTGGCACCACTTTGAGTTTTTGGTGAAAAACTGAGCCAAAATGCAAAGGGTTACCCCTATGAGTTTTTGGAGAAAGCTGACCTAAAATTCAAAGGGATACCCTTTTGAGTTTTTGGCTGAAAAACTGAGTCAAATTACATATGGGTACACCTTTGCATTTTTGGCAGAAAAACTGAGTCAAATTATATAGGGGTACCCCTTTGAGTTTTTTTGTGAAAAACAGAGCCAAAATGCAAAGGGATACCCGTATGAGCTTTTAGTGAAAAACTGGCCTAAAATGCGAAGGGATAGCCCTATGAGCTTTTGATAAAAAACTGACAAAAAATTCAAAGGGATACCCCTTAGAGTTTTTCGCTGATAAATTGAGTCAAAATTCATAGGGGTAATTCTTTGTGTTTTTGGTGAAAAACAGACCCAAAATGCAAAGGGGTACCACTTTAAAGGTTTGGCTGAAAAACTGAGTCAAAATGCATTGAGGTACCACTTTATGTTTTTGGTGAAAAAATGAGCCAAAATGCAAAGTGGAGCCTCTATGAGTTTTTGGTGAAAAAATGAGCAAAAATGCAAAGGGGTACCCATGAGTTTTTGGAGAAAACTAATCTAAAATGTAAAGGGGTACCCCTTTGAATTTTTAGCAGAAATACTAAGTCAAAATGCATCGGGGTACCCCTCTGAATTTTTGGTGAAAACTGACCTAAAATACAAATGAGTACCCCTTTGGGTTTTTGGCAGAAAAAACTGAGCCAAAATGCATCAGGGTACCCTTTTGTATTTTTATTTAAAAACTGACCCAAAATTAAAAACGGTACCCCTTTGAGTTTTTGGTGAAAAACTGAGCCAAAATCGAAAGGGGTACCTCTATGAGTTTTTGGAGAAAAACTCACCTAAAATGCAAATGGGTACCCCTATGAGTTTTTTATGAAAAATTGACCTAAAATGGTGAGGGGTACCCCTTTGATTTTTTGCTGAAAAACTGAGTAAAAATGGATAGGGGTACCCCTTTGAGTTTTAGGTGAAAACAGAGACAAAATGCAAAGGGGTACCCTTATGCGTTTTTGGTGAAAAATTGACCTAAAATGTGAAGGGATACCCCTTTGAATTTTTGGCTTAAAAACTAAGTCAAATTGCATAAGGGTACCCTTTTTGTGTATTTGGTGAAAAACAGACCAAAAATGCAAAGGGGCACCCTATCAGTTTTTGATGAAAAACTGACAAAAAATACGAAGGGATGCTCCTATGAGTTTTTCGCTAAAAAATTGAGTCAAAATTCATAAGGGTACCACATTGTATTTTTGGTGAAAACAGACCCAAATGCAAATGTGTACCCCGATGAGTTTTTGATGAAAATTTGACAAAAAATGATGAGGGGTACCCTTTGTGTTTTTGGTCAAAAACTGAGCTAAAATACAAAGGGGTACCCCAATGCGTTTCTGGTGAAAAACTGATCTAAAATATTAAGTGGTACCCCATTGCGTTTTTAGCTTAAAAACTAAGTGAAATTGCATAGGGGTACCACATTGAGTTTTTAGTGAAAAACTGAGCGAAAATGCAAAGGTCAACCCCTTTGAGTTTTTGGTGAAAAACGAGCCTAAGATGCAAAGGGGTATCCCCATGATTTTTTGATGAAAAACTGACCAAAAATGCGAATGGGTACCCCTTTGAGTTTTTCGATGAAAAATCGAGTCAAAATTCATAGGGGTGTCCTTTGCAAATTTGGTGAAAAATAGACCCACAATACAAAGGGCTACCCCTATGAGTTTTTGGCGAAAAATTGACCTAAAATACAAAGCGGTACCACTTTGAGTTTTGGCAGAATAACTGAGTCAAATTGCATAGGGGTACCCCTTTGAGTTTTTGGTGAAAAACTAAGCCAAAATACAAAGGGATACCCCTTTGAGTCTTTGGTGAAA
>JBBPFJ010000870.1:0-40309 GCA_037975025.1 Excoecaria agallocha | reverse complement strand
TCAGGAGATTGAGAGATATGGATTTCTAATCACTGACAGTGACACTATTGAGTTAGTAGATCGTGAGGATCCTACTACCTACCGAGAAGCTATTGAAAGCCCAGACTCGGATAATTGGCTTGAAGCCATGAAATCCGAGATGCAATCAATGTACGATAACCAGCGTTTGGACCTTGGTTGATCCACCGGAAGGTGCTAAGGTAATTGAATGCAAGTGGTTATTCAAACTAAAAGCTGATAAGACCTACAAAGGTAGACTAGTAGCAAAAGGTTTTCGACAAACTCATGGTATAGACTATGACGAGACCTTTTCGCCTGTAGTCATGCTCAAGTCCATTAGGATCTTGCTTGCCATAGCTGCATATCATGATTATGAGATATGGCAAATGGATGTCAAAACTGCTTTCCTCAACGAAAATTTACTTGAGGATGTGTATATGACACAGCCTGAAGGTTTTGTCAATCCCAAGCATCCTAAGAAGGTATGCAAGCTTCAAAAATCCATTTATGGATTAAAGCAAGCATCCCAAAGTTGGAATCTTCACTTTGATGAGGCAGTCAAAGAATTTGACTTCATCAAGAACGAAGATGAGCCTTGTGTGTACAAGAAGGTTAGTGGGAGCATAGTAGTGTTTCTGGTCCTATATGTGGACGACATCCTTCTCATTGGGAATGATATTCCAACATTGCAAAAGGTTCAGCAATGGTTGGGAAAATGTTTCTCAATGAAAGACTTAGGTGAAGCCGAGACAATACTTGGTATTCGAATCTATAGAGATAGATCGAATCGGCTTTTGGGACTAAGTCAAGAAAAGTACATAGACAAAGTACTAAAGCGTTTTAGTATGGGAGACTCAAAGAAAGGATACATACCTTTGGCTTTGGGAGTTCCTTTGACTAAAGAACAGTGCCCTAAAACCAAAGAGGAAAGGGACAACATGAGTAGAATCCCATATGCATCTGCTATTGGATCTATCATGTACGCTATGTTATGTACTAGGTTGGATGTTGCTCATGCACTGAGTATAACCAGTAGGTTTCAGCAAGACCCTGGTGAGAAGCACCGGTCTGCTGTAAAAGGGATCCTTAAGTACCTGCGAAGGACAAAGGATCACTTCTTGGTGTATGGTGGTCAAGAAGAGCTGGTCATACAAGGTTATGCCGATGCTGCTTTTCAGACCAGCACTCAGGATTCTAGATCGCAATCTGGGTTTGTTTTTGTTTTGAACGGTGGTGCTGTCAGCTGGAGAAGCTCAAAGCAAGAAACCGTTGCCGACTCAACTACAGAATCTGAGTATATTGCAGCAAGTGAGGCTGCAAAAGAGGCTGTTTGGATTAAAAATTTCATTAATGGATTAGGAGTGGTCCCAAGCATCCTAGATCCATTAGAAATTTTCTGTGACAATAACGGGGCCATCGCACAGGCCAAGGAGCCCCGGTCACACCAGAAATCCAAACACATACTCAGGAGGTACCACCTGATCAGAGAAATCATTGATCGTGGGGACGTCAAGGTTAGCAAGATAGCAAGTGAAGACAATGTAGCAGATCCTTTGACGAAACAGTTACGTCCAAATCTGCACGAAGCTCATTTGAGAGCGTTCGGTCTTAGGGCTATGCCCAATTGGGACTAGTGCTAGTGGGAGATTGTTAGTGTAAGCCCTAGCCCCAATGCATTGTAACGAAACACTTGAAATTAATATAATGAGGCATTTGTTTTATCTATTGTATTCCTGTGCATATCAATTGATAAAACTATCCAAGAGTGTCGTTTCGGTTTAAGTTATCATGTGTGAGGCACATGGATTGTAAGACCTTGAAACAAATGAGACTTCATTCTAAATATCCCTAGTCAGTCATTGTTATGGGAATAACAAATGAATTAAGACTAGTATGCTCTCTCTGATGCTATGAGTCCTGTCTTACGGATCATTAGGACAAGAGTGTCAATCAGAGATCATAGATACATGTTAAGGAACATGGTATCTGGATTCGATCCGCTCATGAGAACACTACATGGTACAAGTCATAAGTGTTTCTCATATGTAAGTTTTGTATCGGAGTTCTTAGACCTGAAATCTCTATGAAACTCTGTATGAATTACTGTGTACTTTGACATACACCTAACGTGCTCGTAACAGAGTGACAAGTACGGGTATGATTGGGTATGCATTGATTCATGTTAGAGAGCATGAGAGAAGTGAAGGGATTACCCCTCTCGATAAGAGAGAAAAATATCACCGGCCACTTGATCAGTGAACTGAGAAGTGTATGGCCATACCGAGATGAAATAATGAGTAATCATTATTTATCTGAGAGTTCAGTGTCACTGGAATATCAAGAAATGAATTAATGTATATAAGGATGACTAGTTCCATGCCTTATATTAATTCTGATATTTATGGGTAAGGGACTATGCAAAATTGCATTAGGTCACTAAATGCCATTTGCATTTTCGTTTAATTTGGAATGCTATAATATCTTGCTAGAGAATATATATAGCCTTTGAATTAATTTTTATTAATTCATTGCCAATATTAAATGGACCTATAGGATCGCACATAAAGCACTGGGCTTAAAATTGTATTGGAAATTAATTTGAACTTTTATTTGAAGTCAAATTAATGCATGCAATGGGTGAACAGATTTTTACTGTTAACAATTGGTCACGAGAGAAATTTACTGGCATGTGTTAGGTTTAATTTCAATTGATTAATTATCTATGTATAATTAAGTTAATTGAGTATTAAATCCTAAATTATATTTAATCAAAATATAATACTTGAGAGGGAATTAAAGTAACCAAAGTTTAAACTAGGAATCCTAGTTAAATTTGGCAACTAATTACCTTAGTTAAGTAAGTTTGTTTTGATTAGCTAAATGATGCCATTTGAATTTAAATTCTAATAGAATTTAAATTAAAATATATATCTCTTAATTATTAAGTGTTAGTGGCTGAAATTGCTACCTAATTTAAGGCACTCACACATGACTAAAGTAAGTGATATATATTAAATGAATTAAAGGAATAATGGTGGGTGCCACTTTTATTCTTCTTCTCTCTTTTGGCCATGAGAGGATTAGTGGGATTTGTAGAGATTCCTTTTGCTCTTAATTCTCTCATGGAAGGTGACTAAGATAGAAACCAAAGAAGAAAGAACAAGAAGAGTTCTTGTGTTTTTCAAACAATTCCATTGCCTAATACACAAATATAGAGCTAGCACTCTCGATTTTAAGCTATCTTTGCAAGTGTGTGTGAACATAGAGAGGAGTGGCATAAAGGCTGTTCCTTTGGCATTGGTGGTGAAGATCTAAGGTAAATAAATTCATCTTAGTTGCTGGTCATCATCAAAATCAAGTCTTGAAGTGCATCTAAAGTTGTAAGTTTCAAAACTCTAAAATTGCATGTTTTCGTTCCTAGTTTTGGATATGTATGGTATGCATGATAAAATTTTTGTTTTTCCGCTGTGCTATCATGATTTTCATACCATGTCATATTCCATCAGTATTATAATTAATATGACATGTTAATATACTGTCCTAAGATGTTATTAGGGCTGGTAATGGTCGGATTTAATTATTTATACCTGATGGTACATGTTAATTATGAAACTAGGTGCTAGTTGGCATGTAAATTGCTATTTTAACAACTAGTTTTCAAAATTAAATGTAAAAACGTTTTTGGGATGTTTGTAAGTGATTTTTAAAGATTAAATATCAGGTCTGGACATGTTTTAAATTTGGTTTTAATTCTGGTCCATGACAATTTAATTGATTAATTTTAAAATCACTTAAAACTATGTCTAGTTTGTGTTTGTTACGTATTTAATCAACATTGTTTGTTATGTTTTGATTAAAATGGTAAAAACACATTTAGATTAAAATGGTACAGAATATTAAATCAATGTTTATGGAATTATTTAGATTATTAAATGACTCATAAAATTGATTTAAATGTTTGTGCATTTTATGGCATTACATAAGCATTAAACAACTAGTTTTTGTTGTTTGTTTGTTTTTGCATGAATGCCGTGTACTATATATGTGTTCTTCATGATTTTATTTTTAATTCATGTTAGCACATATTATATGCATTTTTAATGTTTATGGGCTGTATGACATAAAATTAAAAATGGCTAAATTGGAAATTATGCTAGAGTTGATTTATAGCACAAATCTAACTAGTTTGTGTTTTGGGCTTTTAAGAGAACTTATTCAATAAGAGGATTTAGTCCATTGGGCTTCGGCCCAGGCCCATCACGGGGTCATCTCTTAAAGCTTCAAGTACACAATTTCCATTAACGGGCTTGGCTAAATCTAATTAAAATTGGACTTTGTTTGATCCATGAATGCTATGTATATTTATTTGCTTGTTTGGTGTGATGAATGGATATGCATGGTGCATTCATGGGCCCTGGGTTTTTGTAATTAAATATGGCCTGCGAGCCATTATATTTTATTGTAAAAGTTTCATTTATTTCTTAGAATAGAATTTATTTGAAGACTTTGTAAATCAAGACGAAGCCCACTGGAGTGGAGAAGCCCAACTCGAAGATTCTTATGTAATAGTATAGAATCTTAGTTGTAAGTTTTTGGGCCCATGTTTGTCACGCTTTACTTTATGCAATTATATATATATATGCATGCTATGTATGGATGACAAAGCGTATGCCATGTAAGCCGTAATAAAATGAATCCCTAAAAAATAGTAAGTCACAAAGTTGCCTTCCTAATTCGAAACATGTCAAGGCATCGATCATCGGTCACGTAGACTAGGAGTCCTAGATGCGCCCGATTATCTTTGTGAGGCATGGGTTGTGAATGTAGGTTGGACTTATCATGGAAAGGGATGCCCGGACCTAGGCAACTAATAAATGGGTTGTGCTATAACATCCTAAGATGTTAGCCCATTTGATCCAAGAGTCATGTACGAGATATGATTGGAGTTTTCCTACCTAAGTAACTTAACTTGTTAGGTGTACAAGCTCAGCTTGACTAATAAGTTGTTGAGAAAAGTGGATCTTGGCCCACGTTAAATCACTAACGCGAATTATTTAAAGGGATATTAATTCGATTTGTGGGATCATTAATAAGACCTCATTTAATCTTGCTAAATTTTATTATAGATTGAAAATGGCATCTCCAAACAACAATTTCTCATTGCGATCGGTCCTTGAAAAGGACAAATTGAATGGCACCAATTTCATAGACTGGTCTCGAAACTTAAGAATAGTTCTTAAGCAAGAGAAGAAGTCGTATATTTTGGATGCACCCTTGCCTGATGAACCAGGAAGGAACGCCTCTGCGGTTCAAAAGGAAACTTTTGAGACCAAGAAGAGCGACTCCAATGATGTGATCTGTCTGATGCTGGCCACTATGGTGCCTGAATTGCAAAAGCAATTTATGGACCAAGAGGCTTATGCGATCATGGTGCACCTCAAGGAGATGTTCCAAGAGCAAGCTCGTCACGAGAGGTTCGTGACAACAAAGGCATTAATTTCTTGCAAGATGGCTGAGGGTACACCTGTTAGTACCCATGTACTCAAGATGAAAGGGTATCTCGATACTCTTGAGAAGCTTGAGGTACTAGTGCCAAAGGAATTGGCCACTGACTTGATCTTAGGATCATTGCCTGCTGCTTATGATCCATTTGTGATGAATTATAACATGCATACAATGAACAAGTCAGTCACTGAGCTTCATGGGATGCTTAAGAATGCTGAAGAAAACATTCGAAAGACCAATCCCGTACTAATGGTTCAAAAGGGAATTAAGAAGGGACAAGCTAAGGGAAAGGGAAAGGGAAAGGCAAAACCCATGTCAAGTGGGAGTGCACCTCAGGCCCAATCCAAGCCCAAGGCGCCAAAACTCAAAGAGAGTGAGAGCACTTGCTTCCATTGCAACAAGATAGGGCATTGGAGAAAGAATTGCGCTCTTTTTAAGGAAGAACAAAAGAAGAATGGAGCCAAGGCGTCCAGTTCTGGTATTTTTGTTGTTGAAGTTAACCTTTCTATTTCTACCACTTGGGTATTGGATACCGGTTGTGGTTCTCACATTTGTTCAAATGTGCAGGGGTTAAGAAATAGGCGGTTACTTGGGAAGAATGAAGTGGACCTCCGTGTGGGGAATGGAGCACGAGTTGCTGCCATGGAGATAGGCGACTATCACCTCACTTTACCTTCCGGACTTTGTATTGTTTTGAATAATTGTTATTATGTGCCTGCTATGAGCAGAAACATTATTTCAGTTTCATGTTTGGATAATGATGAATTTGATTTTGTTATTAAAAATGGCAATGCTCATATTCGTCGCCAAGGCATTTCTTATGGCAATGCCATGTTGCAAAATGACCTTTATATCCTTGATTTACAAAACAAAGAGTCCATATACAACATTAATACAAAGAGGGTTAAATCAAACGAATTGAACCCTACTTACTTCTGGCATTGTCGCTTAGGACATGCAAACGAAAAACGCATTTCAAGACTCCACAAAACTGGAGTGCTTGGGTCATTCGACTTAGAGTCTTATGATACATGCGAGCCATGTTTGCATGGAAAAATGACAAAGAGTCCTTTTAATAAAAATGGCTAGAGGACTAATGGCTTATTGGAACTAATACATTCCGATGTATGTGGACCTTTAAGTACACATGCTAGAGGTGGTTTTAGCTACTTCGTGACATTCACAGATGACTTCAGTAGATATGGCTATGTCTATCTGATGAAGTACAAGTCTGAAACTTTTGAGAAATTCAAAGAGTTTAAGAATGAAGTAGAAAACCAACTTGCCAAAAGTATAAAAGCCATTCGATCAGATCGAGGTGGCGAATACTTAAGCCAAGAGTTTGACAGTCATCTAAAGGAGTGTGGTATTATTTCACAGCTCACTCCTCCTGGAACACCTCAATGGAATGGTGTGTCCGAAAGGAGAAATCGAACTCTGTTGGACATGGTTCGATCTATGATGAGTCAAGCTAATCTTCCTATCTCTTTTTGGGGTTATGCATTAGAAACTGCTGCGTTTCTATTGAACCGTACTCCAACTAAAGTAGTTGAGAAGACACCATACGAGGTATGGACTGGGAAAGAACCCAATATGTCTTTTCTCAGGATTTGGGGCTGTGAAGCACATGTTAAGAAATTAACATCTGAAAAACTAGAGTCCAAATCCACTGTCTGCTTGTTTGTGGGTTATCCTAAAGAAACAAAGGGATACTACTTTTACTCACAAGCCGAGAACAAAGTATTTGTTGCTCGCAAGGCTGTTTTCGTGGAAAAGGAGTTCCTTCTCAAGAAAGACAGTGGGAGTAAAGTAGAACTTGGAGAAATTCAAGCACCACAAACTCCTATAGAGGATGGTTTGGAAATGGGATCAAGTTCACAACCAGTTGTGGAACAAGAACCCATTACACAAGAACCTAGAAGGTCCGGTAGGGTACGTCAGGAGATTGAGAGATATGGATTTCTAATCACTGACAGTGACACTATTGAGTTAGTAGATCGTGAGGATCCTACTACCTACCGAGAAGCTATTGAAAGCCCAGACTCGGATAATTGGCTTGAAGCCATGAAATCCGAGATGCAATCAATGTACGATAACTAGGTTTGGACCTTGGTTGATCCACCAGAAGGTGCTAAGGTAATTGAATGCAAGTGGTTATTCAAACTAAAAGCTGATAAGACCTACAAAGGTAGACTAGTAGCAAAAGGTTTTTGACAAACTCATGGTATAGACTATGACGAGACCTTTTCGCCTGTAGTCATGCTCAAGTCCATTAGGATCTTGCTTGCCATAGCTGCATATCATGATTATGAGATATGGCAAATGGATGTCAAAACTGCTTTCCTTAACGGAAATTTACTTGAGGATGTGTATGTGACACAGCCTGAAGGTTTTGTCAATCCCAAGCATCCTAAGAAGGTATGCAAGCTTCAAAAATCCATTTATGGATTAAAGCAAGCATCCCGAAGTTGGAATCTTCGCTTTGATGAGGCAGTCAAAGAATTTGACTTCATCAAGAACGAAGATGAGCCTTGTGTGTACAAGAAGGTTAGTGGGAGCATAGTAGTGTTTCTGGTCCTATATGTGGACGACATCTTTCTCATTGGGAATGATATTCCAACATTGCAAAAGGTTAAGCAATGGTTGGGAAAATGTTTCTCAATGAAAGACTTAGGTGAAGCCGAGACAATAATTGGTATTCGAATCTATAGAGATAGATCGAATCGGCTTTTGGGACTAAGTCAAGAAAAGTACATAGACAAAGTACTAAAGCGTTTTAGTATGGGAGACTCAAAGAAAGGATACATACCTTTGGCTTTGGGAGTTCCTTTGACTAAAGAACAGTGCCCTAAAACCAAAGAGGAAAGGGACAACATGAGTAGAATTCCATATGCATCTGCTATTGGATCTATCATGTACGCTATGTTATGTACTAGGTTGGATGTTGCTCATGCACTGAGTATAACCAGTAGGTTTCAGCAAGACCCTGGTGAGAAGCACTGGTCTGCTGTAAAAGGGATCCTGAAGTACCTGCGAAGGACTAAGGATCACTTCTTGGTGTATGGTGGTCAAGAAGAGCTCGTCATACAAGGTTATGCCGATGCTGCTTTTCAGACCAGCACTCAGGATTCTAGATCGCAATCTGGGTTTGTTTTTGTTTTGAACGGTGGTGCTGTCAGCTGGAGAAGCTCGAAGCAAGAAACCGTTGCCGACTCAACTACAGAATCTGAGTATATTGCAGCAAGTGAGGCTGCAAAAGAGGCTGTTTGGATTAAAAATTTCATTAATGGATTAGGAGTGGTCCCAAGCGTCCTAGATCCATTAGAAATTTTCTGTGACAATAACGGGGCCATTGCACAGGCCAAAGAGCCCCGGTCACACCAGAAATCCAAACACATACTCAGAAGGTACCACTTGATCAGAGAAATCATTGATCGTGGGGACGTCAAGGTTAGCAAGATATCAAGTGAAGAAAATGTAGCAGATCCTTTGACGAAACAGTTACGTCCAAATCTGCACGAAGCTCATTTGAGAGCGTTCGGTCTTAGGGCTATGCCCAATTGGGACTAGTGCTAGTGGGAGATTGTTAGTGTAAGCCCTAGCCCCAATGCATTGTAACGAAACACTTGAAATTAATAAAATGAGGCATTAGTTTTATCTTTTGTATTCCTGTGCATATCAATTGATAAAACTATCCAAGAATGTCGTTTCGGTTTAAGTTATCATGTGTGAGGCACATGGATTGTAAGACCTTGAAACAAATGAGACATCATTCTAAATATCCCTAGTCAGTCATTGTTATGGGAATAACAAATGAATTAAGACTAGTATGCTCTCTCTGATCTTATGAGTTCTGTCTTACGGATCATTAGGACAAGAGTGTCAATCAGAGATCATAGATACATGTTAAAGAACATGGTATCTGGATTCGATCCGCTTATGAGAACACTACATGGTACAAGTCATAAGTGTTTCTCATATGCAAGTTTTGTATCGGAGTTCTTAGACCTGAAATCTCTATGAAACTCTTTATGAATTACTGTGTACTTTGACATACACCTAACGTGCTCGTAACAGAGTGACAAGTACGGGTATGATTGGGTATACACTGATTCATGTTAGAGAGCATGAGAGAAGTGAAGGGATTACCCCTCTCGATAAGAGAGAAAAATATCACCGGCCACTTGATTAGTGAACTAAGAAGTGTATGGCCATACCGAGATGAAATAATGAGTAATCATTATTTATCTGAGAGTTCAGTGTCACTGGAATATCAAGAAATGAATTAATGTATATAAGGATGACTAGTTCCATGCCTTATATTAATTCTGATATTTATGGGTAAGGGACTATGCGAAATTGCATTAGGTCACCAAATGCCATATGCATTTTCATTTAATTTGGAATGCTATAATATCTTGCTAGAGAATATATATAGCCTTTGAATTAATTTATTAATTCATTGCCAACATTAAATGGACCTATAGGATCGCACACAAAGCATTGGGCTTAAAATATTTAAATTAAGTATTGGACATTAATTTGGGCTTTTAATTAAAGTCAAATTAATGTATGTAATGGGTTATAATATTGCTATTGGGCTTTGGTCCATGAGAGAGAGAAATTCAGCCCATAAGGTTTAATTTCAATTAATTAATTATCTTGTGTTAATTAAGTTAATTAAATATTAAAGCCTAAAGGAATTTAAATTAAATTAAATCACTTATATATTTAATTAAGTGATTTCATTTATTTAAATGTCTTATGTTTTATTTCAAATTTGAATTTAAATTCAAAGGAGTTTAATTCAAAATATATTACTTATCTTTAGGAAGTGATAGAGTTTGAATTAATTATCTTAGGATAGTTGAATTCAGATTAATGACTTGCCAAAGGATAAGCATATATATTAAAAGAAATAAAACCCTAAACCTAATTTTTTTGTGGCATGAATAGTAACTCGTGAATAGTAACTCGTGAATAGTGACTCTCTCTCTCTTAATTCTTTTGTTCAATTTTTCACAAGGAGAAAGGATTGTTCCTCATTCTCTTGTGTTATTGAGCAGTAATAGCAATCTAAAGAAGTACAAAATCAAGTTTTGTAGCTTCAAACTATAACCCTTACACAATACCGAAAAAGAGATCTAACAATCTCGTTTTTTAAGCCGACGGTGTAATTGTGTGTGTGAGAATAGAGGGAGTGGTGCAAAAGGCTGTTCCTTGGCATTGGTGATCAAGAACTAAGGTGGATAAAGGCATCTTGGTTGCTGGACATCACAAAATCAAAGAATAAAAGGCATCATCTATTGTAAGTTTCAAAACCCTAAAATTGCATGTTTTCGTTCCTATCTTTGGATATGTATGGTATGTATGATAAAATTTTTGTTTTTTCGCTGTGCTATCATGATTATCATACCATGTCATATTCCATCAGGGTGGCTATTGCTATGAGAGATTATATTCTAATTAAGTAGAGCCCTTGATTGATTACTAGATGAAGATGCATTATTTCCTTCTCTTCATGAAAAATTAGGGTGACTTCTCCACCCAAGATTATAAGTATTGTTGTAAGGATTCAATGCATTTATTTCCTCTACTAATGTTCCTACATTCTCCTTATTCTTAATCTCAGATGATTCAGCATAAGATAAAGATGACACATTTTTAACTTGCAAACTGCTTATCTATTTTGTCAATACATCTACTTGTGCTCTTAGCATGGCTACCTCATCCACACTATGTGTAGCTTGCTTTTTATGTATGGTCCTTACACTTGCCCATTGAGCATCATTGGTAGCCATCTCATCCAAAAGTAGGAAAGCTTCTTCAGGGATCTTGTTGACAAAACTTCCATTGGAAGCTATATCGAAGAGAGATTTTGTAGATTGATTCACACCTACATAGAAAATAGACATTAATTGAGGAACAACAATTTCATGGTGTGGACAACTTTTTAGGAGTATCCTAAATCTTTCCCAAGCTTCATGGAATGGTTCCTCATATAATTGGTGGAAATTATAGATGTTATTCCTAATACTAGAAGTTTTGGTAGGAAGGAAGATATGGCATAAGAATGTTTCCTGCATTTGTTGCCATGACTGAATAGATTAGCTTGGTAGCATTTGCAACCAATCCCTTGCCTTACCAATGAGAGTAAACATGAATAGCTTAAGCCTAATGGCATCCATAGACACATTGGGTATTTGAATTGTATCACTAATATCTAAGAAGATGTCTAAGTGCTTAGCTGAGTCCTCTATTTCTAATCCAGATAATTAATTCTTTTGGACCAAGGTTATGGTAGCCGGTTTTATCTCAAAATGTTGGTTGTGAGGTATCTTGATATTTCTATGATTCTCATTCCACCTAGATATGGCATAATCTCTAATGGTTCTAGGCCTAAATCCATCTCCTTGAGCTTGGTTAATTTGCCCTTCTATCCTAGGGTGTGGATCATCCATTGGTGGGTTACGGAAAGGATGTTTATTAAGGTTGTTAAGGTTATTGTATTCTTGCTCCTCTAAATTCATCTCTCTTTGCCTTAACCTCCTAATCCTATGGAATGTCCTCTCAATTTTAGGGTCAATAGGCAAAATTGGCTTGCCTCTTATCATAAACTATTGACACCTGCAAAGAATAAAAGAATAAAATTAATAAAGAATGAATAAGAGGAAAGAAGAATAAAGACACACAAAATTCAATTTCAAATTTAAAAACAAATGCTAATTTCTCCCCGACAACGGCGCCAAAAACTTGATCGGTGTCTAGCAAGTGTACTAGATTGACTAGTAATATTGGAAAATATAAATTAAGACCCCAAATATCGTACCTAAGGGAAATGTGATAATGCAACTTATTTCAGATTTTAAGGTGAATATCATGTATAAAGAATAAAAGAAATCTGAAGTTTGTGATGATGGTGAAAGATAGATAAAACTCAAGCAATTAAAATTAAATCTAAACAAAGCAATCAATTAAAGTTGATAAAATTCAATACTAAATGCAACTTTTGCTAAAAGACTATCTACCTTAACCTTATATTGCAATGACTTAACAAAAGGGGAACACAAGTGATTATGAAGGAATCAGACGAATAAGGCAAGATAACTTATGTCAAGATTATCATTCTTAAGTATTAAGCTGTTCTTTTCAAAATTATTCAACACTTAGCATAAAGATTTGATTTTTACCTCCTAGATGTCTATTAAATTCTTTTGTAAGTAAATTTAACTTTCATCTATTCTTGATTTTAACTTTTATTAATCTGAATCTATTATTACCAACACACCACTATACTTAACTCAGGACATAATCATGCATTAAGACTAATAAATTAACCTAAGAACATACAAACCAATAATCATGCATAAATCAATCATCAACCATTAATTCAAATAAGTTAACAATCAAATTATAGATAATAAAAAGGTAAGAATTTGCACAAAACCAAGAAATAATCAACATGTGTCCCATTAAGCACAAATTAGGTCATTATAATATAAGATTAAGGATTCAAGCATCCTTCAGCAAAGGGTGCTCTCCTTTAATGAAAGGAAAATTCGTAAAGGGTGCTCTCCTTTAATTTTTATGTCTTCAACTCTTTTATAGCCTCCTAGAGAAGAGTTTATGCCTCCTGTGACTTTCTATCTTTGAAGAATTCATATTAAATTGAAATAGAAAGACTTTAATTGCCTAAATAGGAGATTTACTCGGGAGAGTGAGTAATGTACTCGGGAGAGTGACCGTTGTGCTCTGAAGAGTGGACTTTGTGCTCGGGAGAGTGACTTTATACTGCCTTTCATGTAACTTCACTTGGGTGAGTGCAAATTTCACTCTGGAGAGTGCCTAATCACTTAGCCGAGTGATTCATGGATGCCTCCCACAAATGAAAGCCATAATTCTCCTTTATTCCAATTTTTCCCCTAACTTTCTCCTTTTTGCACTTTAAGCCTTTTCTCTTCAATTTGGCCCTGAAAAACACTAAAGTTAATAATTAGACCTAAAAACATACAAACTAAATAATTAATCCTCAAACCAACTAAATTAAGACTAACTTGACTCCATTAGACACCTAAAACTATAATAAAATCATAGTATAATTCATACTTATAAGAACAAGTCATGGATGTTGAAGTATACAACGAAAAGCTTTGATATTATGATATTCAGAATTACCTAAAAAAGTCAATGTTCTTTAAGGAAGCAACTAAAAAGGACCAAAGAATGATTCGTAAGCTGTCAACTCAATTCATCATTGTAGGAGGACTGTTGTATAAAAGACAACTCGATGGAATTCAATTAAGATGCTTAGATAAAAGGCAAGCAAAAAGGGTGATGGAAGAAGTACAAGCGGAAGTATGTAGAGCTTATATGAATGGGTTAGCTTTGGCAAATGAGATAATGAGATAGGGCTTCTTTCGGCTTATGATGAATATTGATTGCTCTAAGTATGTCAAGGAGTGTCAATTGTGCCAACAGTATGTAGATCTGAGACATCTGCCCATTTCTGAATTGTGCAACCTCACATCGCCATGGTCATTTGTTGCATGGGCTATAGACATCATAGGAATGATTCATTCACCTGCCTTAAATGGGCACAAATTCATCATTGTAGCCATTGATTACTTTACTAAATGGGTAAAAGTTAAATCCTTTAAAAAGGTAGATGCACGTATTATGGACAAGTTCATCAAGGAAAACCTGATATGTAGATATGGTTTGCCTCATCACGTGGTCTCAAATAATGGGTTATAGTTCTCAGGTGAAACTAGACAAATGCTTATTAGATATGGGATTCAACATCACAATTCTTCTCTTTACAAACCTCAAGTAAATGAGCAATCAAAGAAGCCAATAAGAATGTAAAGAGGATTTTGGCCAAAATGTTGCAAACTTACAAAGATTCGGCCAATAAGCTACCCTCTGTACTATGGGGTTATATGACCACAACCAGAACTTTAACAGGAGTGACTCCATTTTCCCTGGTTTATGGAATAGAAGCGATACTATCGGTAGAAATCAAACATCAATCCTTGAGAGTAGTTTTGGAGGCTGAGATACCAGAAACGAAATGGGCTAGGCAGAGACTATTGTAGCTTAACTTGCTTGATGGGGAAAGAATAAGGGCATATTATCACAATCAAGTTTATCAGAAGAGGTTGGCCCATTCATTTAGGAGGAAGGTTAGGAAATACCCTTTGAAAAAAAGAGACCTAGTATTCAAACAGATGAGGGCTAGGATTCTAGACATCCAAGGCAAATTTAGGCCTGTATAAGAAGGACCTTTCATTCTTAAGAAACTATTATCCAAAGGCACTGCCATTTTGTTAGATAGCGATGGTAATAAATTTTGAGAACCTGTGAATGTCGATAAATTTAAAAGGTTCCATGGCTAAAGACTAAAAAGAGAAAATGAAGATAATAAATGCCCAATGCGTCAAAAACCAAAAAAACAATAGCCTTACCAAAATTAGGTGCCTTGCCAGGGTGAAAATCGAAAAAAAAGCATCATGGGCAAAAATTAAAGGCTAAAAGAAAATAATCAATCAAGAAAACTCGAGAGGGTTGATTGATGACAGGAGTTATTATTCTTATAAAGTTCCATTTTAAGATAGAATAATATATGATGTTGTCATAAAGTAAAATACTGATCATGTATACCAAAACTAGAAATGAAATGTTATGTATGTAGTCATAAATGTCATCTAGGTATCTAAAAGTAACATTTTCTATCATATGTTTAATAAAAACAAAAACATCATCTATAAAAGTGTCTGATCTAGTTGATCAATATCATATCTCTCTCTCCATCCAGATGCCTCAGATGAGAAAGTCTACTGTCAGTAGCAGGACTGATGACCCACCACTTGTATGAGCTAGAGGTAGTGAAATCACAGGCACCTACATCAAAAATAACGGTCCTCACTGGAAGTTGAGCCCGAATCCTCTAATAATGTTCAGTCACAAAGTAAGCAGTAAGGATGCCTCTACGAAAACCCAAAGGTTGCCTAACAATGTCTTGGCTACCTCCAAACTGGAAAACACATCGAATAGAGACATAAAAGATAGCTCAACAAAGTCCATATAGAGGTACACACCCTGACTCTTTGTCCATGACCACAGAAGTGTCAGGTAACTAAGGACACCTAAACCTGATATTTGCATCTATGGAACAACCAAGATAGTTAATAGAGTCATGGATCCATTGGAACTCATGCTAAAGATGCCTAGAGGTGATAGGCCTTATAGGATAAATCCAAGTGGTTCTAACCTAAAGAGGAGGCTCATACAATAGTTGTAAATTCTCATGAAGCCATACCTAAAAAAAAGAAAAAAAAAGTTGCTAAGGTGAGTTGGGTTTATCTCAGGCAAAAGTAAGGCATAGAAATTTGTGATAATCAAAAAGGATGCGCATTTCAATAAGAAAAGCTAACATGAAAACCCACAAGGGGCATGTTACCTTTAAAGATGAGGACATACCTAAAAGAGCATAGGACTTCTTGTCAAGAATGAGAAAGAACCACTCTGAGTAGAGAACATGTGATGAAAGTCATCTAAACCTATGATGGTCTTTGCCATAATCAGGGGAAAGGGATTATAACCGCAATGAATGCCAGTAACAACATTGAATAATCCATAATATGTGGCCATAAGATCACCAACATACATCAATAAACATCGATAAAGGTAGCAGAGCAACACTATGCCAGAATGAAAGGTAGAGACATCATCGAAGTCGGTTAACACATCTATCAACCACTCTAGTGGAAAAGTCTCTCCATAAGGCACTAGACCCCTAGCCTTAAAAGGAAGGACACCTAGGGCATGGACCATATCTCTAGGATAAGCGATCACGGGAGAAGGTAAGCATGGTCGAACATCAAGGTCAAACCAACACCCACTATAGCAAAAAACTCTTCTGGTAAGGGACATGACTCTTGGTGAGTGAACCAAGATACATGAAACCTAGTATCCTAGAATCAAGATACACTAGACAGGAAGTGTTTATCTAGAGGGACTCTTCTCAGAAACCTCAAGCTTGAACAATAGGCTAAGAAAGGATCCTCCTAAGTTTTCAAGTCATCCAGTAATCGGTGTAATTTCATAAGTCTAATGATCATGATTATGAGATTTTTGAGTGATCTAAAGATGAAAAAATGACAAAGAAATAATAATAAATTAAAGGAAAACAAGCAAGGAAGACAAGAAAAAGAAAAGAAGAGAAGAGAGAGAAGATAATTAGAGGAAACTTCTTGGAAGTTAAAAAGTCAATGGCACAAAATCCAAGAAAATAAGCTATATTTATAAAAAGTGGTGAGCCATGGCCACCCCTTACCCCAAACTTAGCCACCAGTTGCCCATCCCTTACCACTAAAAGACCAAAAGTCACAATTTTGCATATCCCATGCATTACACATACATATTAGAGCATTTGTCTTTGTTTGCATTTTATAGATAAAATAAAAAGGTTAATGATCTGAATGTCCAAACCTAAAGGATTTATGATTTCTAAAGCATGAAAATCAATATTCCACTGATGATTAATTAATTCCAGGGAGTATTTCAAACTTCGAACACCTATGTATAATAAAATGTAATTAAAAACTATGAATATTGTAAAAATAATATTGAAACTTGTAAAAAGAGTGTTAATAATATTGTAAATTAATTTTAGATAGATAAAAAATGAAAAATCGAGAAAAAAATTTTAAAAATTGAAGAAAATGGAGTTAAAATGTGAAAAATATGAGAAAAATAAAAATAGAGGGCAAAATGGTCTTTTTGACTTGAGGGATAGAACACCCTATACATCCCATCTATTGCTAGGCGAAGGATGGCCAGCCCATCCCTCACTCAATTTTGGTAATATATAAGGCCGTTTCTTTCATTTTTCATTCAAAACTACACTTTTTTCGGCGAACATTTCCTCTCAACGGTTTTTCAAGGATTTCTTCTTCGTCCAACGTCCAATTCATGATCCATTTGCGTCTATGGACTCCTGGGAACAAGTCACACTTCAGTAAAAAGCCTAAATTTCCTACTTTTTCTATTTTCTCTTCTCAAGTAAGTGTAGTTTAATAATTTTGTATTATCTTCCTTTCTCTTTAAGTTAAGAATAAAACTTAGGCTAATAGACTTAAGTTCTAGGCGTGATGGGCATGAGCAGTTGCTGTTGTATTTGTATTCAATATATTTTTGTTTTATGCTTGTTTTTATTTTAGAAATAAATAATATCGTTTAGTGTAAGTAACATAATGTGGTGTAATCTTTCATATGCTACCTGACATATGAGCACGTGAGATTTATAATATAGGCAGTAATGTATATAAGCTTTAGGTTTTTAGAGGCATTCTCTTGTCTTTGTTATTACACCAAGCATGAATATAAAGAATTTTTGTTGTTTTGTGGCCTTGATGGCTTGTGGCTAATTGTTGTACTTTTAAGTTTGTTATAGGAAGGCAGTGTCACTCCTAGCTGGAATGTTGCCAAATTTTTGTCCTATTTCTCAATTAATGTGAAGTATTAATTTTAATGTCTATATTTTTTGGCGATCTTGAGGGCCTGTGTTGTAGTGCCTTTGTTTCAAATGTGTTTTTTGCTCAAGGGACAACCATATTCCTAGACGAAATGCCATTAAAATTTTGTCAAAATTTCTCAAATAATGTGAAATATGTTGTTAATTTCCATGAAGACCTATGTGTTGTTTGAACATGTCTTTTATGCAGGGGGCAGCCTTATTCTTAATTGGAATGCTGCCAAAATTTATCTTTTCTTTTGTAACGCATGCAATGAGTGTTTTGACTTTTTTTCGTACATGGTGATTAGAATTACTTATATGCTAAACTCTTCTTATGCAATCTAATCAAATTCTTTTTTTTTTGTTTAGTGGAGTGAGTCGAACACAAACTAACATGTCATATTTTGCAGGATGCCTCGTAGGACATCACACTTATAGCCCTCGTAGCCAGTGCTGAATTATATGATAGATGAGCAGGCTACCACATATGGAGCTTTGAGTCAGGTTTAATTTAGAGCCAGCCGGTACATGTCTAGGCAGTTCTTAGAGGAGTTTGGTTTGCTATATAAGGCTGATAAGCTGTTAGCCAACGCTGAGCAAATTGATTTCTTTACCCCAGCCTTCAGGATGATATAGGTGTTACCGAGGAGGTACTGGTCACCTTATGGTACGAGGGATACCAGTGGTCTGACACCTAAGAGGGAGCAATCCGTTTAGTTCTTTGGGGATACCCTTTAGTATTACTAGATGCAGATTTGTAGAGGCCATAGGGCTTCCTTCTAGACCATGTACGGTCACACCTCCTAGGCTAATGGACAGAGATAGGTAGAGGGTTGTCACATTGCCCGGAGTAGTATATAACTCAAACAAAGCGAAGAGCACGATGCTAGCTCTTTAGATTTATAGGTACCTACAGAGGGTTCTATCTACTTCTTACCTTCAACATTTTAGGAGCTTGGTAATGTCAACTCGGTAGACGTTACTAGCCGTTAGGGGATGCAAGAGGGGCAACATATAGACATCTCTCATGAGATCATCTCAACCTTGACCAGAGTCAGAACTACGCTAGCAACATAGGTATGTGTAGGTGGTGCTATTACGCTGCTGATATTGCTTAAATTAGAAGAGGCCTGCTTCAAGGATCCTGTTCAGAAGAGTATGTACATTGACCTATAGGCAGCTATCATTATAAGTATAATAGAGCCCATAGAGGGCCAGAAGGGCCAGTACATATTGCTTATGGTGCTTGAGACCCGAGATAGATGTGGACTTGACCCTATTGTACTAGATCAAAAGGCAGAGTAGGATGCTCAGGGTCAAGCAGCTGAGGAGGTTCCAACGGAGCATCAGGAGCATCCACTTCAATAGAATGGATTAGCAGATGAGCCTCGCGAGGTAGAGGGTTCTCAAAGGGCAGGGTCAAATTTCTGTTATGCTTTTGACATGTAGATCGACCTACACGATCTTCTAGGAGGCTCACCCCAGATACTGACTCGCCCTAGATCTCTACTTAGACATCAAAGATCTCTAATTATGAGGTTTTCTCTATATAGGGACCCTGAAGATTCATCTTATACCACTCCTCCACCTTATGGTCATCCGAGGGTATCTACATCGATAGCACCTCTACCATAGGCTCCATCACCTATTGCTCAGGCACCTCTAGCTTCAGATGATATATCCAGGAGACTAGCTATGACAAAGGAGATGCAAAGGACTATACTAGCAACGATACAGTTGTTACAGGCACTATTAACAACTATGCAAACACTACAGACAGAGATGCAGGGGCCTCAAGACATACATACAGGCTATGGGTAGAGGTTTGATGAGTCTTTACAGGTAGTAGATGACTCCCTCACCTAGCTTAGAGATTAGGGCACTCATATTGAGGCAAAGGCTTCTAGTGCCAGATAGACGGTGACTGAGACCGATAAGCAACTGAAGAGGTACATTGGGTACCTAAGGGGGAACCTGATGAGAGATATTTAGAGGGCCACTCCCAAGCAGTCATATAGGTGGGACAGGGATCAGAGAGGCTGGCTGAGGTGATATTATATATACTTCATCCATTGACTTTAGTGCTGCCAGGTTTTAGGTTTATGTTCCAGCAGACAAGTGAGCAACAATCTCCAACACCTCAGACTATGGCTTCAACCCAACCTCCCAGGCCACCAGCATTTAGACTGCTATTAGAACCTACATACCGCCGAGCATTAGGGCCAGGGCCTTCATAGTGACTATTTATTTATTGTATTCAAGGAGTTTATTTTGACAAAATTTTGATGTATATAAAACAGAGTTGTATATAAATTATTTTGCCTTTATATGTCTTATATCATTTATATGTCTTATATTATTTATGCTTCCCTTCACTTAAAAGGTGAATGAGTGTGAATGCCATGCAATTAATGATAACTTGTAAATAACTATCATAAAATAAAGGAAATAAACAATAATGATGATAGCAACAAATAATAAAAGAGGTCAAATTCAATAAGCAGTATATTAACATCCAATTTTTTTTACATTAGGTATTTAAAACCCTGCTAAGGGGATGCATATTTGCTTCATCAACAACAATTTCTCAGAGCGAGAAAGACTTCAATATGAAAACGAGACTGATATTATGAGCAAGGAATCATTGAGCAATGGAAAACCATAATAGATTTCACTATCCCAATGGTATCTCACAAATATATTCCTGGTGGGTTGAACTTTAGACATTCTAGGTGATTCCTAGTGAATAGATGCGTGTCCACCAAGAACATCCCTAGTGGAATATTAACTCAGATAGAACAACCAAGTCTCTCAGAAAGAGCAGCCAACAGGATAACTCTAATATTCAAGTATGATGTACCGTCTTAACTCTACATGCCAACAAATTGGCACTAGTCATGACATGTTTTCAGCAATTTGATTCTGCAAACCCCAAGGAATAATCAAATGCAACCAAGTCAGCCTAATTTTGCATGCCCCAGCACTAATCAAGGAAGACCTTTTATTCTTGTCTCAATTCTACATGCCCCAAGCGATAATTGGACAAGTGGAGACTCGTCGCCTTCGATGGAGTTAGTTTTAAGCCATCTTGATTCTGCATGCCCCAGGCGCTAATCAGAATTCTATATGTCTTAGGTGCTAATTCTATATGCCTTAGGTGCTAATCAGAATTAATTAATTTGTCCCGATTCTGTATGCCCCAGGCACTAATCGGACAACCAATACAGGATTAACACATCAACAAGCTAATGTTAAATATCCAAATTTAGGGTTAACGCATAAAAAAATGATGATAACTACCCGATCAAGAGACCCATAGCCTCAAAAGGTACGTGATGCAATCAAACGAGGGATTTGTTGCCTTAGGTACATGTCTTTTTTCCTTTCACTTTAAATTTTGGCTTACTTTGGCACCAGTGCACCTGTTCCCTAAAATTGGGGAGGCAGCTGTAGACACCAGGATCCGAGGCAACCTAAATCAGGATTACCCGATGATAAAAAAATAGTATATCACTGACAGCAGGTTCGGATCTCAAAGCTCTGATCGTGGATTTGTCACTTTTTTCCTAAAGGTTTTTGTGATTCTCCAAATACTTTAAAAACATTTTCGAGTGTTTTAAAAGATAGGTAAAAAACCCTGATTATAGACTAATAGTGGTAACAGATGGCCGTCTGTCACCAAAAGGGCAGCCATTTATGGGTCTTTACCTTCAGAACAATGTAAATCAGGGGGGTATTTATGGAAATCTGAGATCTAGTGATGAGGGATGGCCGTCCCTCACTCACAAAAGCTCATCCCTTGGTCGAAACCCATATTTTCCTAGAATTTCAAAAAGAGAAAAGTTTTTAGATAAAGATTAGGTCCAGATTTTGGAGATTTTATCTCCTAATCTGGTATTTTTTGAGTTGTCATTGGATTGAAATTCTTTTAGGTATAAAAACAAAAATTTAGGGTTTTGAAAAGGAGGGAAATCATTATTCTTGGAGAGAAAACCATTAAAGAAAGAAGAAAATCAAGTTCTTTCTCTCTCTAAAAGGTTTATGCCTTTGCAAATCTTTCTAACTTATAAGCAAAATTGAATTTCATACTTCTTCTAAAAATCAAAGAACATGATTTGGAGCAGAGATCTGGACTTTAGAAATTAGAGAATTAGAATATCTTCTAAGGGTAATATTCTAGGCTCATTTATATTTTTTCCTCTCTCTACCATTTATTCACCCAATTACATGACAATTTAGATGTTAAATTGATTTGTTTTGACTGTTGAGACTGAATAACATGCTTACCTTGTTAAAATATGATGTATTAGAGGCATGATTTATGAAAAGAAATTCCTCCATTATTGTTTTTAATTTTTTTTTTATTTTTTAACATGTATATGTGGTGTATTTACTTAACTTTAATGCAATTTGATGTATGTTTTGGTGTTTTAATATGTTTTAGTGTGATTTGATGATTAATTATTACATATCTAGGGCTAGAATATTTATTTGTGTAATTTCCTACATCATTCTTCCGTTTTGCAAGTTTCTGTTCTATTCCAGAGGTAAGGGATGGAAAAAAGGTGTGAGGGATAATCGAAGGATGAAAAGTCCTTCTGCCTTCCTTCTAGCTGTCCCTCGCTCTTTTTGGCTATCCCTTGTGTATTTTTTTTGTTTATTTCATGCATTTAAGGTTTTTTGTTCTTTATTTTAATTTCCATTTTTAGGTAGTATTTGTGTAATATTTAGTATGTTTTGTTGTCATTCACATGCTACTGTACCTGTTATTAACTTGCTTATGTGTACAAATTCTTTTTATTTTCAATGCTAACTAATTTGCTTGTTTTGTTCCTTTTGAGCAATTCATGTATTTATAGCCTTGAAGGATATATAACATTTGTATGGGAAGTCGTGCTCCCGCTCTGGTCTCCCTTTTATCCAGGTTACTTCAATTTTAGTTTGTTTGGTTCATATGTTATTTATTTGTTTGTTTTCTTTGTATTTTATTGTTTATTTGGATGTATTATTTTTGGGATATAATAGGTAGTAATAAAATGATTTTTGTATGTTAAAAGATAAAATCTCAATTAAATCATTTTTATTAATCAAATTGGGATTTCCTTAATAAAAATGAACCAATGTCCAACTTTTAACCCAAAAATTCCCGTAATATAATATAAGCCTTTTTGTAAATATGTATAAGGGAACCAATGTTCCCAAACAAATTAATAACCCATTTTATATGTGATATTTATCTATGTTTCTTTTGTACATTATTCTTTTCTTTGGTAGGATTTGTTTACGTAATAATTTGTAGGATTTTATTTTAAGTATTTATTTATTGCTTTGTTATTGTTTGCATCGCGTGAGAGAGGAAAGTGGATTGGTTCTAAAACTCAATTATAAAATGACACCTAACCAAGATGTCTATTAAGAGCGATATCCCAAATAGCAGTCTATGTTTAGGTATCAAAATAAGATCGAGATTCAATTTCCAACTTTCTATTGGGTGGCGACTCCATAACACCTGTCTCTTTAAGCCCACTAGTAGACGCCTTCATGGGTTAACTGTCAGTAATAATTTAGACCCGATCCTTTTTATTACAAAATGACCAATTTATGATCAAAAGCGAGCCTCCTCTAATCTCGGGCCCTAAAAGTGGGCCTCTAAGGATGAACCTGGATAAAAGGGTAGGCTCCAACGTGCGTCACACCCAAATTATCTAACTTGTGTAATTTGGCCATGTTTTTCTCATTTATATGGCTTAAACGACAATGCCATAAATATGAGCTATTTTGATTATCTTTTTTCATTCTCTTGGTATCCACATTATGCACTTCTTTATTTAGATCAAGAACAAATATACCATTCTCAATGATAGCATTATAATAAAATATATTATTCTTAAAAATGGAACAACTTTTGTCCTTATTAAAACAAATGTCATAATCATTTAATAAACAACTATTAGATAATGCTGGAACATAATAACAATTATTTAACTTCAGTATCAATCCACTTGGAAAAGAAAAATGATAAGTCCCTATAATTATTGTAGAGATGTTTTGTCTAGTAGCTGACTGTATACATATATTTGCCTTTCTAACTATTCTACTACTTCTAAGCCCCTATAGATCATTACATAAATAAGACACACACCCGGTATCTAATACCCAAGATTGCCTAGAAGTAATAGAACAAGTATTAATTTCAATCATTTGAATAACTGAAGTAGAAGCATTAGCTTGCTTCTTCTCCTTGAGAGAATCTAAATAGGCAGAAGCATTAACTTGCTTCTTCTCCTTGAGAGAATCTAGATAGGCCTTGCAGTTATGCTTCCAGTGGCCATCTTTCCCATAGTAGAAGTAAGTCCCCTTGGGATTCTCCTTCTTGGTAGCCTTCTTTTTAGAAATTCCACTATGTTTGTGTTATTCCTTCATCGCCTTCTTCTTCTGCTTCTTGCCTTTAGCAGATGTGACAACTATGACACCCTTTAGATCCCTCTTAAAGTATCCATTAGCTATTTTGAGCATATAAATTGGCTCAGAAATGGTTACTTGGATCCTATTCATGTTGAAGTTGAGCACAAAAGGGAAAAACTTGGAGCCAACAAGTACAAGATCAATTCTATGTATAAATCATTATCCATAACATAACTAAGCTTGCCCAAATGCTCAATGTACCCATACATTTTTAATGTATGAATAACAGCCGAAGTGTCTTCAATCATTTTGCAGCTAAAGAGACCTCAATCAAACTCATATTGCTCAGTCCTAGCTTGAGAAGCATAAAGCTCCTTTAGTTGCAAAATGATGGTTTTAGCATCCATTATCTCATACTACTTCTATAGCTCTAAGGATATAGCACCCAACATCACACATGTCACTGCCTTACTATCCTCTATGTATTTACAATAAATGCCCTTGATCTCATCAGTGGCATCATCTAATAGAAGTGGTGATGGATCTTTATTCAAACAATAGTGGATCTTTTCGATCTTGAGAATAATTCTCACTTGCTTGATCCAATCAGAATAATTACTGCCAACCAGCTTATTATCTAAGATTGAATGTAGGTTTATGTTCAATGTGTTCATGATGATGACCTAGATGTGAAGAAAGGAAATGTATTAGAGTTTGTCCATGTATATGCATATGTTAATTTGGTCTTTAATTAATCCATTTACTCCCACTATTTTATTGCGAATCAATAGCCCTCACTATATGATCTGAGAAAACTTAATGGTTTTTTAGTGGGCTAATATCCAATCCTCGATATGAAATCTAACCTTAACTGTGGTTAACAAATCAAATTTTATACCCTTAAAAGATAGATATCTCTATACCAATTATGTCTCTACACAATTATTGGATCATTAGGTTATCAATTTTTGATACGTGTATATCATATATGCATTTCCTAGTCTTACCTCTAGAACCATTAGCCTTGATTGTGATCAACAAGCTAATAGGCTAGCTAAAATAACCCATTTAATTGGATTTGAAATATTCGATATAATATGGGCTTGACTGTGATCAATAACCCATACTATAAATAACTCTTTTTTTTCTTCTAATTAATGGAAGGCTTATATACCTTAGTATTAGTTTGAGGAATTTTTTTAAATAAGTCTCATCATACATGGCTAGCATACATTTGTATGCATCTTATATCTATTGCATATATGTAAGCATACAAATATGGCATAATTATGGACTTTACTACATTGACCTCCCTGAGCCAAAATGGAGATGAAAAGGTCAAACCTAGGTAAAATGCATGAATCAAACAAATATAGACAGATACATTATCTTTTATTATGTTGGATCTCTATCTAGCCCATCTTATTTGTGGTCTTCTTTTCTACGTCAAACTCTAATCTAAGTAATCTAATTACATATTAAAATTTGAAAATAAAATAAAAAATAAAAATAGGTGGCCGGGACATGTAAGTCCTCATTAAGCTAAAATATGCATTATGCTCAATCACATTGGACTTTATCCATAACTATCCATTATGCCAATCATATACCCTTATATGTAATTATAATGCATAAATATAGAGCCTAGATATGGAATACTAACTTTGTTTCAACTCTTGAAACTTACTTTTGAGTTATTGTAATAATGTGATCAAATTAGAAAACTATCCAAATTAGGAAACTTTTTTTATTTTGGAAACTATCAATTTTAGGAAAATTTTTGCATGAATGTGTTCTTATCTTAATTATCAATCCAATTGATTATTTAATTAATTAATCATATTAAAGAATTAAAAAATTAATTTTGGGCTTAAAACCATAGGTGGGCCAAAACCTACATATAAAACCCTAAAGCGTGTTCACACATAAACTAGTTTTGTGTGTATTTTGGGCCATTGGGGCTTTGGAATGGACCAAATGTTTATCGAGGCCAATCCAACCCTTAAAATCCATTAATAAACTTAATTAAAGTCTGTAATTTTAATTTAATTAGCTCCTTGGATCCACCAAGTCATTTACTAATTTAAATCGATCCCACAGACTCAATTAAGCCCATTAAGTGGCTTTAATTAACTAAATTCTATCCAATTGATTTAAGGCCTATTTTAATTAATCCAATAAATTAAAAACACTTTTATATATCATATATATCAGATTTAGAATATCTAAATTCACTCTAATCATGAACACATGAAGAACACTAATTTATTGAACTTTTCGATAAAACTAGCTTTCATGCAAAACATGTTATAATCAATTCTATTTGATCATATGGCTTAATATCATATAATAGATACATAAAATATCATCAAAATAATTTTAGAATGGATCAAATAAAAATTGATTTAGAACATCCCCTTTTTTTTCCTTGGAGAAAATTTCTTCATGCCTACAGAATAATTCTTCTGCACAGAATAAATCATTTTCTTCTTTTTCTTTTTATTTAATCACACACATATAGAAATAAATATTTTTCATTCATAAACATCAAAACCCAATTTTTAAAAAATTCATGAAATAAATAACTCAAAAATAGAAATGTATTCTATGGAAACATAAAATTGCATATTCATGGCAAAACTTAGCTCTAGTACCATGTTGGAATACTAAATGGTTACTTGCATCTCAAACATATGAGAAATTGAAATTTTTAACCAATTATTAGGATCTTACCTTGAATTTACAATATTTATCTAAGAGAATTAATAAAAATCACCTGTGAATTTTGCTAAACAATTGATTTTTCTTCGCACTAGGTTGTTGCAAACCATAATTTTCAAACTAAAACACCTCTAATCATGATCCACACTAGAGAGGGAATAAATGAACCAATCCAATTAGAAAAACAAGGTGGCCAAAATTCCCTAGAAGCTAGTAAGAGAATACGGGCTAAGGAAGAAAAAAAAAGATGAAAATAAAACTTCTACCCTAATCCCACTTGTGTTAGGCTTTTATACCTAGGTTAAAAGAACACTTCCTATGGGATTAGGATACTTAAAATTCTGGAGAAATACTAAATGGGCTGCTAAATTTAATTAATTAATTTAGGCCTAATAGAAATCCAGTCTGAGCCCTTTCATTAAGGACCATGCGTAGAAGCTCGCAAAATGGGCTCTTTTGTGCAGACTTAGATTTAATTACCTAAATCAACTTCAAATCCCACCAAATTGAATATGTAGTGTCCATAACACTTATGAAACATATTTAATTTGGTTTGGCCTAAAACTAGCCCTCTAAGTCTGAGGATACTTACACCACTACTTTGAAGAGATTCCTTGCCAAGATAGATTTAATATCCATGTAAGGATTCTCTTGGCAGGTCGCCAATGAACTTATTATTTTAACAAGCATCCATATATTAGCTTTGATCATCTCCCATGAACACAGTTATGAGAACCACTGCTTAAACCTTTTAAGAAGCATAAAATATGTGAGTATATCCATATTAATGATGTCCTGTCTTGTTAATACTATGACTAGGGATATTTAGGTATTAATACATTTACACACAATAAACATCTCACATCATGAACTATTTCATGATTGCCTTTGCACTATGTTTATAATACCAAAGACTTCATTTATTAATATAAGATTAAACAAACACATGTAATTAAACATAACATTAATAAATGAATATTGCCTTCTCATAAATAAAATGAGTTCATATACATAAAATACATCCTATCTACATGGGCTCTAAGGAAAACTCTAAAATAGACCCATCGGTTGTTATGGTCATGATGAGTTAGACCTATTTTGGGTTGCTTTAAAGTTTCACAATCGGACTATAAGCCCATGTAATGATAATAGCTACTTCCCTTAGGTTATATAACCTTAATAACTTTTGCTTGCTATATGGACCCTTATATATTAAATAAATTCAAATAAATTAGGTGGGTACTAATTAAAAGCTTCCATGCCTTTGTGGGTCCAACTAGATTTATTTCAATTTCTCAAATATATAATGGCTAAAACCTATATGCCTACACTTTCAAATAAGATAGGTTATGTTGATGAATTTTTGTCGTGCACCATTCGCGTCCATTGGCTCCCAAGTCAATCGATGGGCTAAGCCTACCTAGAAAAAAGACCACATAATCTCCTATGTAGGAGTATTAAGGTTGGAAGGCTAGTTCTTACTTGTATATGGTTTTGATTGTCGGCTAACACATTCATGCATTCATACATCATATGTATATCATTACATGTATCGTCATCATGCATCACTTCTAATGTTTGAATTTGACCACCATTATAGATTCACTTAGGTGGTTTAAAGGCCTAGACGGTCACCTCACCAGAGATTTGGTAATAAAGCAAGTAAAGCTGAGATCGGGGTTAGGTTCAGAATTCAGGTCTAAGACTAGTTCGGGACTTCGCTTGGTTGAATTCTTTGAGGGTAATCTAGAAACTACACCAGAAGTGGAGATGGTTGATGAAACTCAATAGACACCATAAGAAATAGCAGGGGCAATGAAAGAGTTAGGAAGGAGGGCATCGGCTATGAGAGACAAACTGGCTCCCACCTCAATACATCTTCCCATGTTGCAAGCACCTGATGAGTTAGATAAAAAGTTAGACAGAAGATTCTAAGAGTTTGAGGAGAGGCTATTGGCCATGATAGGGGGGATGGTTGCTTTTCCAGTATAAAATCTAAAAACTCAACCTGTAGCACTAGCTCACTAGCCAGTTGAGCCAACCTATGTTAGGGACACTCCCATGACAAATGCTATAGTGCCTAGAGTCCCATCGATGGACCAGAGAAGAGGGAGGAATGCATGATCTTAAGGAATATTACATTGAGGAGGAACAGAAGAATAAGCCGTCAGTAGTTGTAATGAGTAAGAGAAAACCTATTGTAGAAGATATGGCTTTTAAGAAGATGGAAAATAAGGTTAAGGCTACAACCTGCTTGCTGTCTACTAGCAGGGGAATAAACCAAGAAGATAGAGATTTAAATGGGGAGGAGCTATTACCCTAGATGTTCAAAATATCCGATCTACTAAAATTTAATGGTACGTCAAACCCCTTTATGCGTGTAAAGAAATATACATTAGTTATGAAGGGGATTGCCTTGACTAAGAAACAAAAGGTGGAATATTTCTACCTCAATTTGGTAGGCCCAATAATTGATTGCTACCATGGGCTAGATAGAAGGACCAAGGAGGATTGGGACTTGCTAACTAAAGAGTTTTTAAAATAGTACAACTGCAGCATAAAAATGGAGGTCATATTGAAAGACCTAGAATTGCTTCAGCAAAAGCATGATGAATCATTCCATGAGTATTTAACTAGTTGGAGAAATTGTGTTGTGGAGATGAAGAGAAAACTCAATACTACTGATTAGATCAAGTTGATCATTAGGAATGCAAGTCACAATCTGAGGGGTAGTCTAAAGATGAAGGGGCTCAAGGACTAGGAGTCTCTGAAGGACATTACCGTAGAGGCAAAGGTAGAGTATTTGGTCAAGAAGGCCAGCAATAAAGGTGCTAAGAGGAATTTTGGCAGTAATAAGTTTGTTGGAGGTAGTAGTGGTATGAACTGAAATAAGAAGATGGCAAAAATGTTTGTTAAAGAAGCCAACTAAAGACACTACTCAAACCTAGCAAAGTCTTTATCTTGGGTGTTAGATTTGCTAATAAAAAAAGGTAATTTATAGCCTTTGCTGCTAAAACCTACAAAGAGTCAAGGGATACCTGATCATAGAGAGGATCCGTATTATGCTTACCACCAGCATACAAAGCATCTGATAGATTATTATCGTACCTTAAAAAATAAAATTTAGGATCTGATAGATAACAAACTAATTTTAGATCTTGAAAGAAAAGATAAGAAAAAGAAGGGAGGTTATAATGCAATGCTGCCTCTAGTGTTTATGATTGGGTCAAGATTACCAGGTGGTATGTTATGAAGGACCTTTTTGGGAATGAGTATGTAGCTGTTACTCGTTCTATTTCAAGAGAAGCAATAGAGAAATTGAAAGAAAATCAGCCAGTGACTATGATTAATTGGTTGAATTCGACCAATAAAAGTGAGGATGAGGAAGCAATAGAGCCAATAGATGTTTGGAGTATAGAGAATGAAAGTGAGGAGGAGTTTGAAAAGAAAGAAAAGGTTTATATACCTTATGGTGCCAAGCTATTGTGTCAAAAGCTTTTCATTATGGGCATCAACCACACACAACATATCAAGGTTAGACATGCCGTTAGATGGCATCAATCGTATGACACATCAAATGGTTAGACATACAGATAGATGGTGTCAACATTCACAACAAGGTTAATCATGTCAACAGATAGTGACTACCATTCAACATCATGGTTAGACATGTCGACAAATGGTGCCAACCATAATCAACCAAGGGTTAACACATCGACAAGTTGATGGTAACTACCCAACCAAAGATTCACTGCCTCAAATGGTACTTGTCTTTAATCCTGATCTGCATGCCCATAAGCTAGCACCAATCAGATAATCAACTAAGAGTTAACACATTGACAAGCTTACGGTAACTACCCACCCAGAGATTTGCTGCCTCAAATGGTATGCATCTTAAAACCAAAAATCCTCTGCCTCAGATGGTACGCTTCTTAAAATAAAAGATTTGCCACCTCAGATGGTATGCATCTTTAAGAGATTTACTGCCTTAGATGGTACGTGTCTTTACATCAAATAAACTAGAGGTTTGCTACCTCAAGTATGCATTTTTTCCCTTTTTCACTCAGAATTTTGTCTCACTTAGGCACTAATGCACAAGTTTTTCCAAAATTGAGGGTAACTATAGACACCGTATCCCAAAGCAACCCAATTAGGGTTACCAGATAATGAAAAACTATTCATATTTTAGATAACAATTGCAAATCTTGGGTGTCATCCTTGGTTTCCATAGTTTATTAAAATACTTTTATGGATTTTAACCTCTTTTTTTCTAGAGTTTGAAAAATCTTGATTTTTGGTCTCTTTCGATGATAAACGGTCGTCTATCATGGATAGACGACCATCTATGGCCATTTTTTCTTTCTGGCCATCTCCTGATAGATGACCTATCTTGGCCGTCTAGGCTTATCAATGACTCAATGACAGACAACCGTCAATCACCGAGTCATGGCCATAGGTTACTAGGTCAAATTCAAGGGCATTTTAGGGATTTTTAAAATCTGCCTTGAAAGCTAGCCATCTGTCATTATGGGGATTTTCTAAAAATTCCCATATTTTCTAATAGCTATTTTTTTGGAATCAAGATTGGTTATTAATGATCAAATCCTGGACAGATTTTAAGGGATGTTAAAGGAAAATTTCAAAGAATTAGAGTTGGGAGTTATCTTAAACTCTTCTCTCCCATATTTAAACAAAATTTAGGGTTTTCAAAAGAGAAAATAATGAATTCTAAAGAGTAGCCACTTGAGAATAAAAAAGTAAATTTTTATTCTTAGGTGGAGAGACTTTTTTTATTCCTTTTTCTTCACAAAAACACACAAACTCCTTTAAAACGTGGAAATCAATCATCGAAATTCAAGTTGTAGTTTCCAAATGTTACAGAAATCATCTCCTGAGGGTAATATTCTAGCCTAAATTAATCTTTTAATCTATGCAATGATCATATGTTTAATATGAATATTTAATGATATGATGCCATGATCTTATTTTATTCATTTTTTATTGTTTTTACAATGTCATAACGCCATGAATATTCTGGATTTATTTAATATGTTAGAATGGCATGAT
This sequence comes from Excoecaria agallocha, assembly GCA_037975025.1. Lineage (NCBI taxonomy): Eukaryota > Viridiplantae > Streptophyta > Magnoliopsida > Malpighiales > Euphorbiaceae > Excoecaria > Excoecaria agallocha. The sequence continues at coordinate 8,094 of JBBPFJ010000870.1, read as the reverse complement.
CTAGGACTTTAATCCCCATTTATTACATGATAGATTTCTTAATTTAAATTCTATTTTGATATGTTATTTTACTGTGTTTATATGGTTTAAATGTGTTTCGAACATCTAGGGCTAGTTTTGGCATGTTTAGGGCTTAAAATATGCTTGTTTAGGTTAAAAATAAATTTTCTTTGATTTTTGCCCTTTTTTCCTACATTATATGTTGTTTATGTGTGACAAATGGGAAGAAAACCCCGATAGATGGCTGTCGATCACATCGACTGATGGGACGTTAGGGAGCCTTGCTTCCATCCCAGCTCTTACCATATGCTTGGCCATCTGAATGCTTGTTTTAGCCATATGTGGCCTGTTTTTTAGTGCTTATTGATTATTTCATGTGTCATTCCCCATATTTGATTTATTTACATGTTGTTTATAGTTTTTTTATATCATTTTCAATTTTATTTATACATTTTTGTATTTAGTTTATTTAATTTTTATTCTAAAATGCATGTATTAATTTTAGTATTTAATTTATCTCATTCACACATGCTAATCACTTTCTTTTTCGTGTGCGTTTTAAGCAAATAATTTTCTTCATTGCATTGAGGAGTTCATATTTCGAGGTTAATATGCCTTGGACGATTTCATTTCTGCCCCTTTTACCTTTATTATTTTTATTTTATTTCATTTATTTATTCTTTATTTATTTGTTTATTTATTATTATTTATTTGGATTTATTTTTTGGAGATTGTAACAGGTAATAATAAGATGATTTTTTTCACGATAAATAAAAATTCACTTAAATCATTTTTTTACTAATTAATTGGGTTTTCCTTAAATAAAAATGGACCAATGTTTGATATTTTTAGCTCAAAATGATATCAACAAAAAAAAGTTTTTCATAAAATATGCATGAAGAAACCAATGTTTCTAACTTAAATAAATGCCTTGATTTATGTATGATATTTTATTTTTCTGTTAGATGATTTGCTTATGTAATAATTTAATTATTTCTCTTTTATTTCATTTATTTACTGCTTTTATATGTGAATGATTTGTTTATTTTCGCTTATGCTTTATGTGAAAAGGGAGATAGTGGACTAGTACTAAAAAATCATTTATAAAAATACCTAACTGAGATATAAGTAAGAGTGATGTCTTGAACACCATCTCTATTTGGGCATCAATGGTTAGAATGATTTCCCAACATTCTTTGGATGGCAACTATATGATACCTACCTCTTGGACCCACTTAGACACCATTATAGGTAGACCACCAACAGTAGGATTGGGGTATCCTAAGTTGCTATTTCATGTCTTTTTGAGGCTTGAAATTTAGTGAATTGGATTGAATCCTTTTCTATTGTGAAATGGCCAATCTATGAATTTTATGAACCTTATCTAGTCTTAAACCCTAAAAGCAGGCCTTCAAAAGTGAACCTAGAATCAAACGGGGTTCAGCACACATCACCGTGGTGACTCCACTAGGGACTAAAAGACCTTGCTTCTAAAATACTTCAGTTAAGTTATTATAAGTGAGTTTTTAATATTAATCCTATCTCTTTTTGAAATTGCATTTATGCATTCATTTTAGAGCTTTAAAATCAAGTTAGGCATCCCTATTTTAGCCCTAATGTAATCTTGAAGCATGCCCTACGTTCACTTGATGTAGTGATGTGTTAAGAAGGACCACCAGCTCATGTTTAGTACCAATAGGTATATAAAATGGTGACCCATCGGTTGTTATACTCGTAATGGGCTAGACCTATTAGCAGGGACCATGCTTGGGTAGCCCTAAAGTTTCACCATCTAAGTACAAAACCATGTAATGACAATAACCATTTCTCTTAGGTTATATGACCTTAATAACTTTTGCTTGCTATGTTGGCCCTTGTATATTGAATAAATTCAAATAAATTGGGTGGGTACTAATGAAAGGCTACTGTGCCCAGGGTCCAACCCAATTTATTTTAATTGTTCAAATATATGATGGCCAAAATCCATATAGATCCACTTTTAAATAAGAGAGGTTATGCTGCCAGATTTTGCAATACACAATACGTGTCCATCAGGTCCTAAGTTAACCTTTGGGCTAAACCCACCTAGAAAATAGACCACATGACCTCTTGTGTAGGACTAATAAGGTTGGAAGGCTATTTCTTACTTGTATATAATTATGATTTTTGTCTAACACATTCATGCATTCATGCATCATACGTATATCATTACGTACATTGTCATCATACATCACTTCTAACGTTTGACTTTTGTAGCCATTATAGATTCACTTAGGTGATTTAAAGGTCCAGACAGCTACCTCGCCAGATATTTAGTAATTGAGAAACCAGAGCTAAGACCAGGGTTGGGTTCAAAATTTGAGTTTGAGACTAGTTCATAATTTGGCTTGGTTGAATTCTTTGAGAGTAATCTAAAAACTACACCAGAAGTAGAGATGGATGATGAAACTAAATAGAAACCACAAGAAACAGCAAGGGCAATAGAAAAGTTAGGAAGAAGGGTATCAACTAAGAGAGATAGACTGGCTCCCACCTTAATACCTCTTCCCATACTGCAATCAGCTAATGACCTAGACAGAAGGTTGGACAGAAGATTCCAAGAGTTTAAGGAAAGGTTATTGGCCATGATAGGTGGGATGGTTACTTCTCCAACACCAAATCTAAGAACTTAGCCTGTAGCACTTGCTCGCGGGCCAGTAGAGTTGACCCATGTTAGGGACACTCCCATGATAGATGCTACAGTCCCTAAAGTCCTACCAATGAATTAGAGGAAAAGAGGAATACATGCTCTTAAGGAAGATTACAATGAGGAGGAAGAGGAGAATAAGCCTCCGATAGTTATAGTGAGGAAGAGAGGGCTTAGTATAGAAGACGTGGCTTTTAAGAAGATGAAAAAGAAGGTTGAGTCTATGGCCCGCTTGATATCTGCTGGTAGGTGAATAACCCAGAAGATAGAGATTTAGACAGGGAGAAGTTATTGCCCTAGAGGTTCAAAATGCCCGACCTACCAAAATTTAATGGTACGTTAGACCCCTCTGTGTATGTGAAGCAATATACATTGGTTATGAAGGGGACCACCTTGACTAAGAAATAAAAGTTAGAATATTTCTGCCTCAGTTTGGTAGGCCTAATAATTGATTGGTACCATAGGTTAGATAAAAAGACCAAAGAGGATTGGGACTTGCTGATTGAAGAGTTTTTGAAGTAGTACAACTGTAGCATAAGAATAAAGGTCACATTGAAAGACCTATAATTGCTTCAAAAAAAAGTATAATGAATCATTCCATGAGTATTTGACCAGGTTGAGGAATCTGATGGAATATGACATGGTATGATGGTGATGATAACACAGCGAAAAAATAAAAATTTTATCATACATACCATACAATTCCAAAGCAAGAAATGAAACATGCAATTTTAGGGTTGTAAAACTTACACTTTAGATGCACTTCAATATTTGGTTTTGGTGATGACCAGCAATCAAGAGTGATTTATCAACCTTTGATCTTCTTTTCCAATGCCAAAAGAACAGCCTTTACGCCACTCTTCTCTATATTCACACACACAATTGCAAAGACGGCTTAAAATCGAGATTGCAGCTCTCTGTTTAAGTATCGTGTAATGGCAATTGATTGAAGCTACAAAATTTGATTTTGCACTTCTCTAAAGTTGCTATTACTACCCAAGATCACAAGAGAATGAGGAACAATCCTTTCTCGTTGTGAAAAATTGGCCAAAATAAAATTGTGAGAGAGAGTTACTATTCACGAGTAACTATTCACGCCACACACAAAATTAGGTTTTTTTTTCTCATCCAATATATATATTATCTTATTTATTAAGTGATAAATCTCAAATATACTACCTTAGGATAATTAATATTAGCTAAAGATAATTAATATTTGCCTTTATCACTTAATTAAAATAAGTAATATTTATTGATAAAAACTCTTTTAATTTATCCAAGATAAAAACAAAAGACATATTAATCAAATTAACCACTTAATTAAATAGGAATATACAAGACATATTAATCAAATAAACTACTTAATTAATATAAAGGATATGCCGAAATTCCTCGATTTTTCTCTAGGAATTTCGGCCAATAGTATTCCTATTTAAGTGATTTATTTGATCATAATTCTTTTAGGCTTTAAAACTCAATTAATTAAATTAATACAAGACATTTAATTAATTGAAATTAAACCTTGTGGGCTGAATTTCTCTCTCTCATGGGCCAAGGTCCAATAGCAATCTAATAATCCATTACACACATTAATTTGACTTTAATTAAAAGCCCAAATTAATGCCCAATACTTAATTTAAATATTTTAAGCCCAATGCTTTATGTGCGATCCTATAGGTTCATTTAATGTTGGCAATGAATTAATAAATTAATTCAAAGGCTATAAATATTCTCTAGCAAGATATTATAGCATTCCAAATTAAATGAAAATGCATACGGCATTTTGTGACCTAATGCAATTTTGCATAGTCCCTTACCCAAAAATATCAGAATTAATATAAGGCATGGAACTAGTATCCCTTATATAAATTAATTCCTTTCTTGATATTCCAGTGAAACTGAACTCTCAGATAAATAATGATTACTCATTATTTCGTCTCGGTATGGCCATACACTTTTCAGTTCACTGATCAAGTGGTCGATGATATTTTCTCTCTTATCTAGAGGGGTAATCCCTTCACTTCTTCCATGCTCTCTAACATGAAGCAATGTATACCCAAGCATACCGTACTTGTCACTCTGTTACGAGCACATTAGGTGTATGTCAAAGTATACAGTAATACATAAAGAGTTTCATAGAGATTTTAGATCTAAGAACTCCAATGCAAAACTTGCATATGAGAAACACTTATGACTTATACCATGTAGTGTTCTCATAAATGGATCGAATCCAGATACCATGTTCTAAACATGTATCTATGATCTCTGATTGATACTCTTGTCCTTATAATCCGTAAGACAGAACTCAACTTATCAGAGAGAGCAATCTAGTCTTAATTCATTGTTAATCCCATAACAATGACTGACTAGGGATATTTAGAATGATGTCTCTTTTTTTTGAAGGTCTTACAACCATATGCCTCACACATGATAACTTAAACTGAAACAACATTCTTGGATAGCTCTATCAATTGATATGTACATGAATACAAAAGATAAAACAAATGCCTCATTTATTAACTCAAGTGTTTTATTACAATCTATTGGGGCTAGGGCTTACACTAACAATCTCCCACTAGCACTAGTCCCAATCGGGCATTGCCCTAATACCGAACGCTCTCAAATGAGCTTCGTGCAGATTTGGACGCAACTGTTTCGTCAAAGAATCTGTTAGATTGTCTTCACTTGCTAGCTTGCTAACCTTGAGGTCCCCACGATCAATGATTTCTCTGATCAGGTGGTACCTCCTGAGTTTGTGTTTTGATTTCTGGTGTGACCGGAGCTCCTTAGCCTATGTTATGGCCCCGTTATTGTCACAAAAAATTTCTAATGGATCTAAGATGCTTGGGACCACTTCTAATCCAGAAATGAAATTTTTAATCCAAACAGCCTCTTTTGCAGCCTCACTTGCTACAATATACTTAGATTCTGTAGTTGAATCGGCAATGGTCTCTTGGTTCGAGCTTCTCCAGCTGACAACACCACCATTCAACATAAAAACAAATCCAGATTGCGATCTAGAATCCTGAATGCTGGTCTGAAAAGCAGCATCAGCATAACCTTGTATGACGAGCTCTTCTTGACCACCATACACCAAGAAGTGATCCTTAGTCCTTCGCAGGTACTTTAGGATCCCTTTTACAGCAGACCAGTGCTTCTCACCATGGTCTTGCTGAAACCTACTGATTATACTCAGTGCATGAGCAACATCCAATCTAGTACATAACATAGCGTACATGATAGATCTAGTAGCAGATGCTTATGGGATTCTACTCATGTTGTCCCTTTCCTCTTTGGTTTTAGGGCACTGTTCTTTAGTTAAAGGAACTCCTAAAGCCAAAGGTATATACCCTTTCTTTGATTCTCCCATACTAAAATGCTTTAGTACTTTGTCTATGTACTTTTCTTGACTTAGTCCCAAAAGCCGATTCGATCTATCTCTATAGATTCGAATACCAAGTATTGTCTCAGCTTCACCTAAGTCTTTCATTGAGAAACATTTTCCCAACCATTGCTTAACCTTTTACAATGTTGGAATGTCATTCCCAATGAGAAGGATGTAATCCACATACAAGACTAGAAATGCTACTATGCTCCCACTAACCTTCTTGTACACACAAGGCTCATCTTCATTCTTGATGAAGTCAAATTCTTTGACTGCCTCGTCAAAACGAAGATTCCAACTTCAGGATGCTTGCTTTAATCCGTAGATGGATTTTTGAAGCTTGCAAACCTTCTTAGGATGCTTGGGATTGACAAAACCCTCAGGCTGTGTCATATACACATCCTCAAGTAAATTTCCATTGAGGAAAGCGGTTTTGACATCCATTTGCCATATCTCATAATCTTGATATGCAGCTATGGCAAGCAAGATCCTAATGGACTTGAGCATAATGCTGGCGAAAAGGTCTTATCATATTCTATACCATGAATTTGTCGAAAACCTTTTGCTACTAGTCTACCTTTGTAGGTCTTATTAGCTTTAATTTTAAATAGCCATTTGCATTCAATTACCTTAGCACCTTCTGGTGGATTAACCAAGGTCCAAACCTGGTTATCGTATATTGATTGCATCTCGAATTTCATGGCTTCAAGCAAATTTTTCAAGTCTGGGCTTTCAGTAGCTTCTTGGTAGGTAGTAGAATCCTCATGATCTACTAACTCAATGGTGTCACTGTCAGTGATTAGAAATCCATATCTCTCAATCACCTGACGTACCCTACCAGACCTTCTAGGTTCTTGTGTAATGGGTTTTTGTTCCATAACTGGTTTTGAACTTGATCCCATTTCCAACTCATCTTGTATATGAGTTTGTGGTACTTGAATTTCTGCAAGTTCTACTTTACTCCCATTGTCTTTCTTGAGAAGGAACTCCTTTTCCAAGAAAACAGCTTTGCGAGCAACAAATACTTTGTTCTTGTCTTATGAGTAAAATTAGTATCCCTTTGTTTCTTTGGGATAACCCACAAACAAGCAGACATTTGATTTGGACTCTAGTTTATCAGATGTTAATTTCTTAACATGTGCTTCACAGCCCCAAATCTTGAGAAAAGACATATTGGGTTCTTTCCCAGTCCATACCTCGTATGGTGTCTTCTCAACTGCTTTAGTTGGAGTACGATTTAATAGAAACGCAGCAGTTTCTAATGCATAACCCCAAAAAGAGATAGGAAGATTAGCTTGACTCATCATAGATCGAATCATGTCCAACAGAGTTTGATTTCTCCTTTCAGACACACCATTCCATTGTGGTTTTCTAAGAGGAGTGAGCTGTGATATAATACCACACTCCTTTAGATGACTGTCAAACTCTTGGCTTAAGTATTCGCCACCTCGATCTGATCGAATGGTTTTTATACTTCTGCCAAGTTGGTTTTCTACTTCGTTCTTAAACTCTTTGAATTTCTCAAAAGTTTCAGACTTGTACTTCATTAGATAAACATAGCCATATCTACTAAAGTCATCTGTGAACGACACGAAGTAGCTAAAACCACCTCTAGCTAGTATGCTTAATGGACCACATACATCGGTATGTATTAGTTCTAATAAGTTATTAGTCCTCTCACCTTTCTTGTTAAAAGGACTTTTTGTCATTTTTACATGCAAACATGGCTCGCATGTATCATAAGACTCTAAGTCAAATGACCCAAGCACTCCAGTTTTGTGGAGTCTTGAAATGCATTTTTCGTTTGCATGTCCTAAATGATAATGCCAGAAGTAAGTAGGGTTCAATTCGTTTGATTTAACCCTCTTCGTATTAATGTTGTATACAGACTCTTTGTTTTGCAAATCAAGGATATAAAGGCCATTTTGAACTATGGCATTGCCATAAGAAATGCCTTGGCGACGAATATGAGCATTGCCATTTCTAATAACAAAATCAAATTCATCATTATCCAAACATGAAA
>JBBPFJ010000869.1:0-40397 GCA_037975025.1 Excoecaria agallocha | reverse complement strand
TGGCTAAATATTTGTCGCCATTTTGCTACGACAACATTTTAGCTAAATTTTGCAATGACAACATATTCATCACCAAATAGCTATAACAATGTTCACGCAAAATTTTGTGACGACAGTATTTTTGTTGCAATTTTGCCACAATATTGTTAACACTAAATTTTACAACGATATTATTTTCATCGCAATATTGCTATGACATTGTTCATGCTAATTTTTGTGATAACAATTTAATCATTGTCATAATGCTATCGCTAAATTTTGAGACGGCAGTACATTCGTCACCATATGACACATTTTTTCTTCTTTCTGCCATACCTCTCCTATTACGTCTAGCATATCTATCTTCATATGGTACCGATAGTGGTAGAATACCTGCAGGATCAGATGTAACACCCTTATCCCTCCTTAAACTGTACCGACGTACCGAAGACCGAAATTTTTTTTTTCCTTAACTTCTATACCTAAAAACCTTATCGACATTTACTTAATCAAAAACTACCTTTCGCCGCTGACTTATAACTGTCCAATTTACTATACACTTAATAAAAATTTTACAATATAACTGCTGTACATAGTACTAGCCCCCTGAAAAGCAGACAAACCACACAGCCTCTCAGAGGCACAACAATAAAAAATAACAACAATATACATTCATTCCATCCATTTCATTTGTTCACAATCCAACACTCCTTAGTACAATAACTTCTGTTTACATTACATTAACCATAAGTAAAACTTGTACTCATATATACATGCCAAAATTATACGACTAGAGTAATCTAAAAGAAATCCTGCAATCTGAATTCTTGCTCCAGCTTCTGTTTACCTGCGCGCAGTAAAACTACACGCTGAGCACTCAATATGCTCAGTGGTGACTAACAATCGATACATTTCCTAACATTTCCATTTTTATTCTTAAGTATTAGCATATAAATATAAACATAATTATAAAATTAGTTATTATCACCTTTAAAACAATAACTTAACATTTTCTATAAGATTATTCAATTTAGTCACATAATTACGATTTTGCTATTATAGGATCAATGATAATCTTTAAACTGATAACTGAAGCAATCCACGTTTCTTTACACTTAATTTGTCAATTACAAGCAAAATTACATTTTAGTCCTTGTTGTCCATAAAATTCACTTTTTAAGTAATTTAACTATTATCTGACTGTTTTATCCTTAATTAATCAATTCTCACTTAATTTACTATCTTTTTACACTTTTTGGGAAAATTACCATTTTGCCCCTAAACTTTCTTTTTCTTTCATTATGGTCCTTCTTCACTTTCTTTTCCTACTTTTTACTGTCTTTTCATTTCTTTCTCAATTTATTACCATTATGCCCCTAGTACAGATCCGGCAAAAAATCTCAGACCAAATACACGGAACATGGACCCCATGGGCCCCACTAAAAAGAAAAATGATTCCCAAGGAACCATTCTCAGAACACTGCACTTTTCATTATCACATTAACACTTAAGCTATGGAGATCAATGATCCTACCCATAGTAAAGCAAGTCGCCATGACCTGCACCGCGGTAAAGGGTGTTTCTATGGCTAGCCAACTATATCCAGACTAGTTTTTACTGCCTGACTAATTCTAAGGGCACAGTAATAATTACTTTATTAATTCTTTTCAAGTCCGAAAAATTCAATAATGGACTTTTTATTTCTTTTTGTTGACATTAATTTAATTTCATATAATTTAACCAATTTCACCATTTTTATGCAATTATTAATCAATAATTCAATTATTTCCAATATACATATTAACATTAAATTCAAAAAAAATCACAATAATTTCAATAAATGCCAATAAAATTTATTTATGCATTATTTATTATTTATTATCATTTTCCATTAAAATAATCAATTAATTCACTATAAATCACAACTTTTACTATATACATACACTATAAATAATCTTAAAAATTTCCAAATTAATTCCAAATATTCTCTAAAAAGTCATGGACATTAATTTTCATGTCTACTATTAATTTAAGCTAACAATTATTATTTTTATGCAATTTCTCACTATATATCCTAGTGATTAAATTCGGCCAACCCAAATTCACCTTCCTAAAAATTGTATTTCTTTCATTTTCATCTTCCATTCATCATTTCCCTCACTTAATTACAATTACCCTAACATATTTACATCAATTAACAACTTTAAACATTTTTGTCCTAATTACATAATTAAGAAAAATTCATAAACTTAGAAAATATAAAGATTTATTAGTCACTTACAATTTTCTCTTGAATTAGGGAGTCTAGGCTACCTTTTCCTTGCCTTTGTTCTTGGAAAAACTCCCCTCTACTTGCTCACCTACATAGGGCAGCCCATTTAAGCTTAGATTTCTTCATTTTCTTGTTCTCAAATGCAAAAACCAACCTCATAATCATAATCTACACCCAAAAATCTATGGAAAACCACTAAGAAATTAATTTAAAACATTAAAATTCTCAAGCTCCAACTTACCCCTCTTTCTTTCTTTCCTTGATTTCTTCACTTTCCTTGCCCAAATCAATCAAGTGAAGCTATTTTAGTATATTAGAGGGATGGAACTACAATTCCTAAGTTGGAATTTGGGAGAAATTTTGAGTAGATATGAAGCAAGAGAGAGAGAGAAGATGGAAGGGAATTCGGCCAAGGAGGGAGAGAAAGAAGAAGAGATGAGTTCTGGAGTTTTCTCCAGATTTTTGGTCTTTAAATATCTCTCCAATGGGCCTAAAATTGGGCCAAAATGTTGGGCTTTGCCCAACTAACTAAAAATGCCCAATTTAGGCCCCTAAAGGCCCAATTTAATTTCTATCTCTTTCAGCCATCCAATCACTCCAAAAATAATTTCATCACTCTTATCACATCAAAAATAGCTAGCACGCAAATTTTTGGCTCAATCGGAGTTCGTTATCGGTCCGATTCAAACTTATCGGTCCAATTCGACAACTGTCGGTGTCACCGAAAAATTCCATTCTCATCACTAAAATATTCTACACAAAAATTCATGTAGGCATGCAAAATATGGCAATATTCGGAGTTCGTTTACTATTTTTAATCATTTACGCAAAATCCAATCACCTTTCCTACCAGGCAAATTGACTCGCTAACTTTTTAGTATTTTTGACCATTGAAAGCCCATTTGACCTCAATTTCACTTCAAATTTTAACTCCGGACTCACCATGACCAATACTTTCCGATGGTCCAATAAAATATTTTTGACTTTCGGGCCCGAAAAATACTATTCACCATCGAAAAGTACTGTTCACGGCTGACCCGATGTTGAGGGCATTACATCAGGTACAGGCTTATGAGGATAATCAGTCAATATCCTATCATATGTACCAACAGCACCTAAAATGCCTTCTGATGCCAAACAAATATTATCACTATCAACTTCAGATGATGAAGCAATGTTGCTATGGAATATTCGTTTAGCAACATTGGCCTACATAACAAAAGAAAATAATTATAATTCATCAATAATATTTAGAAAAAAAATACATTAATAATAATAATAATAATACATACATACATACATACATACATACGTACATATATAAAGATGACCCCGTTGTAGCTCCAACTACTGTCATCCACTGTCTTGTTCTCTCTATATATTATTGCATGTATTGCAATCTACTATACAATGGTGAACTGAGAATTGGAACTTGTGCCACCAGATGATATCTATAGTGCAACTCAAAAATGAAATTTGCAAATCGCATTTTCCGATTTTGATCTACATGCCCCTCAAGTCAATAGAATGCAATGTATCCATTCCGCTCTAAACCGTATTGGCTCGATGCTTACCCTTCAAGGTCAGAAGGTCACCAATGTAAGGCCCCAAATTTATAAATTCTTTTCTTCTAAATGGTTCCATATTTTTAATAACCTATGTGCAAAATCATTAGCATGTGTTACGTGTACACGTAAAATAAAATTATTACTAATTAACTTTAAATTTAAAACAAGCAAATTTCGTATAATTATAATATATTTATTTATCACATGATATATAAATGAAATGAATATATCATATATTTTTGGCAACAAAACTAATATCATTTTAAAACATACTATTATCATTAATTAAATTCAATAATTTAATTTTAAAATATTCACTTTTTTACACTAATTTTTTCCTAACAATACAAATATTTTCAAACAAATAAAAAACATTTCTATATTTTTAATGCATTAATTTTTGTTACTTTAGCAATAATATACATTAATTTAACCGATATTTAAAACAAATATGATGTCAATTTATATTAATAAAATATAAATTAAATAGACCTTTTTTCGGAATCAATATTATAATTTACATACAATAAACTAATAAATTACATAGTCACACAATTAAATTTAGCATTAAAATAATATCTCATATATATCTTGTGCACAAATTTAATGGATGATAATGCATTTTGTTTATTTAAATTCAATAACAATTTATAGAACTAATATATATAACTAAAACCTATAATTAATTATATACAACATACAAAACTAATGCCAAATGTATGTAAAAAAATAACATTCACTTATTTTATAAACAAATTAAGCACAAATTTTAATATAATATAACTTATAATCAAATTTTAATTAGTGATAAATCAAAAAATTTCATAGAATAGAGAGAGATCAACACCTGAATTAGGGACATGATGCTTGATGGAAGAAAAGGCTTGGATGACCTGCAAAAAAGAGACTAGCCCAGTCCTGTCGAGCATTAGTACTGCGACGCTCAAGTTAGCTATCGAAACATACAGGAAAAATAAGAGAGAGGGTCTTAAAGAGAGACCAATATGTGACTTATGAAGGAAGTTACCCCATTTATAGAGCCTTTGGCCTTGAAAAGTGGTCCAAATGTAGTCTAGTTGTAACTTTTGATAGTGGGCTTCTAGTCTTTTAATATTGGGTCTTTTTAGCGGCCTTTAATGGGTTGGCCTTAACCCTCATCCTGTATTTTATTTTATTATATTATTATTTTATTTTTTTATGTGTTATCACTTGTCCCCCTCATACTGGTTCGATCGTTTCTCAAGAGAGATCAAAGGTCAGGATGTTTGCTGTTTATGACAGCCATTCGATCATTTTGCGATCGGTGGTGGAGTCCCTTAATTTATTGAGACTAAAATTTAATTATTGCGATCGAGATGTACGTCGATCGAGAAAATTTTTGTTGCTTCGATCGGGATATACATCGATCGAGAGTTTTGAAATAGTTATCCTGCATATAAATTTATAAATATAAATTATTTTATTTTACTAACCTGCATTTCAGTTGCAGCTGTTATCCGATAAATTTTTCAAAGTCGTATTCCTTTTCTCTCCAAACTTAGGCTTTTAGTGTTTGGCCATTCATTTTTTCAAGAGGAGTCCTATCCGATCATGATAGCTTTATTTCCCATGTCTAGCCAGTTGGCTTTTAGAAGGCTTCCTTAAGCCTTCCTCACTTAGGCTTTTTAAATGTTTTGAGCCTTGTAATTCTTTTTTTAGGGTATTATTATTTTTTGATTATTCGATCATCGGATCCACCGTTGGTGGTGGATGATAATTTTTTAAGGCATTTGTATGCCTTTTTTTATCCGATCCACCATTAGCGATGGTCGATCATCCGATCCATCGTTGATGGTGGATGAGAATTTTTAAGGCATTTTCATGCTTTTTTTTATTGGATCCACCATTAGCGATATTGTCAATCCGATCCGCTCTTGGTGGTGGATTGGTATTTTCGATCCGATCCGCTCTTGGCGGTGGTCGATCTTTTGATTTGATCCGCTCTTGGTGGTGATCGATCTGTCGATCCGATCCACTCTTGGTGGTGGATAGGTATTTTTAATCCGATATGCTCTTGGCTGTGGATTGGTATTTTTGATTCGATCCATTCTTGGCGGTGGTCGATCTTTCGATCCGCTCTTGGCAGTGGATATGTATTTTCGATCTGATTTGCTCTTGATAGTGGATTGGTATTTTTGATCCGATCTACTCTTAGCGGTGGTCAATCTTTTGATCCGATCCGCTCCTGGCAGTGGATAGATTTTTTCAATCCAATCCATTCTTGGCTGTGGATTGGTATTTTTGATCCTATCTGCTCTTGGTGGTGGTCAATCTTTCGATCTGATCTATTCTTGGCGGTGGTTGATCTTTCGATCCGATCCCCTCTTGGCAATGGTCAATCTTTCGATTCGATCCGCTCATGGTGATGGTCAATCTTTCGATCTGATCCGCTCGTGGCAGTGGATAGGTATTTTCAATCCGATCTGCTTTTGGCGGTGGTAGATGTTCTGATTCGCTCCTGGCGGTGGATAGATATTTTCAATCCGATCCGCTCTTAACGGTGGATTTAAATATGATAAATCGTCAATCAGAATTTTCATCGATTGGTATTAATGAGTCATTAATCGAGATTTTCATCGATTGGTATTAATTTGACAATTAACAATTTCTATATTGTCGTATTCGTATAAATGAGAAAATATATATGTTAATTAAATCTTGCAAAAATAAATGAGCCATATGCTACTCTTGGTGGGATAGATGGCTCTAGATTTGTCATGTCACATTTTGTGTTGACCAAATTGTACTCAATGCCTTATACTAGGCCAATTATGCTGAAGAAATAACTTTAAAATGTTTGACAAAAAGAAATAATAAATCCATAAGATAGTACACGTACCTTATACTAGGCCAAAAACTCCCAAAACATGTCATTCAAGACTTAAAAGATATGGTGTGCAACCCTCCACTTGTCATGTCTTGAAGATAAAGTGGAGAAATAAAAATGAATTTCTTTTACCAAAGTTTGCTTTTTGCCAAGCATTGACAACAAGATGCAAGAGGAGGCAATGCACATCCAATCAGTGGCAACAAAGAAATACATCGGTCGAGATTTTTCATCGATCGGAATAAAAATCATCGATTGGAATTTTTCATCGATTAAAATAGAAATCATCGGTTGGGATTTTTTATCGATCGGAATAGAAATCATTGGTCGAAATTTTTCATCGACCGGAATAGAAATGCGTTGGTATTCATGGGTTATTAAAATAACCAAACAATTACCAACAAATTTAATGGTTAACGAGTGAGAAGTCCCAATAATTGAATTAGACAAGTAACTGATACAGGAGGATGGTATTACCATAAAATGATGTATTGAAACCAAGCTATGCACTGCGTTGAAGTTAAGCTAAAACTTTTGGCCTTGCAAGCACTTTTCAAATGGGACCAGCAATAAGCTTTAATAATCCCTTTATTTCCATAATTGTTTGGAAATTTGTTGCATTTGTTTTATTTTATACTGAGCATTAATAGTAAAAAGTTGGTTGCTTCTTCTGCTTCTTGATCGTGAAGCCATAGCCAGTAATCGTCTTTAAAGGGAAAGTTTTTCCTATAAGATCAATTCTAGGAGATTAGGCTTGTCTTGCTCGCAAGTATTAAATTACACATTTTCAGCTAAATTTCACCAAACATGGTACCATAAGGCATGAACAACCAGCAATACATGGAAAACATTCATTTAGGAAGGCCCTCATAGCTTTTTATAGCTTGTTTTCAAGCTGAATTCTGCCCGTTTTTACTTTTAGATCAGATAAGTAGATCTTGATCCGGACAAATTATCAAGAATTAGCAAGGGACTCAGAGTTGGGTGCTCAGTTCATATAAACAGCATGGATGTATCATAGTATAGTTTAAAATCAAAAGCACTTAAAAAGGATTTTAGAGATTGGAAGGTTGTACCTGGTAGGAGCCGAATTTATAGATTAGGTGAGTATGGCTTTGAGCAGCTACCATAGTCATGCCTTCACTGGAAAAATCCTCTCTGCTGTTGAGATCTGGCTCTTTTTTTAATACCCAACTGAGATCTTGCCTAAGATTTCTTCTCTTAGCAATCATTATGGTCGCGACTCCCGATTGTCCCAAAGACACCCTGCTCCTAAGCCCCACTAGTTGCTGTCTTGCTCTTTTTTTAAGAACGAAATAAAGAGTGAGAGGGGGCAACTCCGATTGAAGGCAGGGCTATCCTAATCGGTGATGGCAAACTTTTGATCGGTGGTGGTAAACTATCGATCGGATTGGTGGATGTGGCTTCCCTTTGAAAGGAAACAGGGGACATGTGGCAAAGTGCAGCATTAACCCCCTTTAAATAAACCTTGCTTCAGCATGACTCATAGGGGTCTTGAGCCTTGAAATGACTACTTCTCTTGGGCAGTTATACTGGTTGCCGGTGAACTCCTTGTAGGGTCAACTCTGGACAACTGTTGAAGAATGAGCTCTTTTAATGCCTTTCAACACCAACATGGCTAAAAGCTTTGTTTCCTTGCTCTCTCTCTTTTTTGATCTCAGGTCTCTGCCCTTTGCTCTCTCTTTTTTATTTTTTTTAAAGAATCAAACCCAAGGTTTTTTAGATTTAGATTTTCACAAGGAGCTTAAAGTTAAAAACTTCTACAAGGAGCAGCCATGGAATGGACATCCAGGGGTGTGCAGAACCAAACCGAACCGAATGGATTTTGGTCTATTTGGTTCGGTTATTTTGGTTTTGGTTTGTTCAGTTCTGAATCGAAAAAAAATTGATTTTATCGGTTCGATTCAGTTCTTAAAATTGGAAAACCAAAAGAACCGAACAGATCGAAGTTTGTAAAACTCACCGTTTTGCCTTAGCGTATATATATACACACACTTACAGAAATCCCTAACTCATCAATCTTTCTTATAGAAATCCCTAAATTTTCAACTGCCTCATCTTCCCTAGCTCATCGATCTTCCTGCACTTTGATTCTTCCTGCAGTTTACGAAATAATGGTTAGTGTTTCCATCTGTCAATGATACAGCTGCAGCATAACAGAATAACAGGAAGTTTATTTAAACTTTCAATATGTAATATCTTATCTCATTATTCTGTTGTAACTGCTTCTTAGATACTAGCTGGAACTTCTGCAGAATTGTAACTAGCTAGAACTTCTGCAGAATTGTAACTATATATACTGTACATGAACTACATTTAATATATGAGAAATATATTACAATTTCAGCAAACTCCTTTATGGTATCAGAGATCTAAACATACTCCAACGAGTTTGTTTGATCTTGCTTCATTATGGCTTCCTCATCTTCAATAGTACACTTAAACGCACCAACAAATTTTCCAATCAAACTCAACACTTCCAATTTTCCTGTTTGGAGAAAACAAATTCAATCAACTCTCATTGGCCTAAATCTCCTAGAATATATTGATGATACTGTCATTGCACCTCCAAAATTTCTTGACAGTGATCAGAAAACATTAAATCCAGAATATACCACCTGGTATAGACAAGATCAAATACTCTTTAGTGCTATACTTGGCAGCTGCTCCGAACTCATTCAACTTATTATCTCTTCTGCTGAAACCTCCAAAGAAGCTTGGACACGACTTCTACACAGCTATGCCAATACTTCACGATCGAGAATCATCTCACTCAAAGCTAAGCTTGCTAAAAATCCGAAAGAGAGCAAATCCATTGCTGAATATCTTACTGAAATGCGATCTATTGCTGATGATTTAGCTTTAACTCAAAAACCCATTGATGAAGAAGATCTTATTGTTCATATCATCACTCAACTAGGTGATGAATTTAGTCCCATTGTTGCAGCTATCAAAGCTCGTGAATCACCTATCACATATTCTGAATTATTTGACAAACTTACTGATTTTGAAAGATCAGTCAAAGATAAAGATACAGCTGCTCTTCTAATCATTCCTACAGCCAATGTAACTCAAAAGCAATTTTCGAGATCACAACATTCCACCAAATCAGTCCCAGGCCAAAGCTTCCATTACAGAAAGTGTCATGGTGGTTACAATGGTAATCAATTTCGCCCATGGCAACATCAGCAAAGCAATCGTTCTAATACTTCTAATCTATTCTATCGTTTTTGTGAGATTGCAGGTCATGATACACGTGATTGTCGAAAACTTGGAAGATTTTTAAAGGAGAATAACATATCAGTGAACAGCTCCTCATCCACAATCACTAATCCAGAAGTAAATGCTACCACTGCCTCTCCTCCAATTCAACAGCCTTGGTTGTTTAATAGTGGTGCTTCTTATCATGCCACATCTGATTTATCTACTCTTCAATCCTTCTCTGACTATGGTGGTCCAGATGAACTCTTCCTGGGTGATGGTAAAAGCCTTTCTATCTCACATACCGGTCATACTACAATTACTACACCAAACAAGCCACTTTCATTATCAAATGTTTTATGTGTTCCTAATTTACGTAGTAATCTAATTTCCATAGCTAAATTATGTAAAACTAACCCTGTTTCTGTTGAATTTTTCTCTTCTCATTTTCTTGTGAAGGATCTTCGCACGAGGGCGCCTCTACTACAAGGGAAAAACATTGATGATATTTATTGCGCAACTTTTCCTTCGAGTCCACAAATTAATGTCACTATGACACTTTCCGTGTCTGATTGGCATCACAAACTTGGTCATCCCTCCAATAAAGTTCTCAGTCTTATTCTTAAACAACATAGTTCATTGTCAACTAGTTCTATTACTCATTTTCATTGTAATTCTTGTTCCATCAATAAAAGTCATAGGTTACCTTTTTTCAGTCAATTCTCTTGTTAGAACAAAACCTTTCGAACTACTCTATACTGATGTTTGGGGACCTACTAAGAAATCTATCAATGGTTATGAATATTACATAGTTTTTGTTGATCATTATACCAAATATATATGGCTCTACCCTATGAAAAAGAAATCAGACACATATATTATCTTTTCTCAATTTAAAAATCTTGTTGAAACCTACTTCCAAACTAAAATACTATCTGTTTTCTCAGACAATGGAGGTGAGTATCAAAAGCTTATTCCACTGTTTAATCACTGTGGCATCTCTCACCTCACTTCTCCACCTCACACACCAGAACATAATGGTAATGCTATAAGACGTCATCGACACATTGTTGAGACAGGTCTTTCTCTCCTTTATTTTGCCTCTCTCCCATTACACTATTGGTCGTATGCATTTCAAGCGGTAGTATATCTTATTTATCATCTTCCATCTTCCCCTTTATCCTTCACATCACCTTTTCAAATGCTATTTCATAGGTCACCAAACTATACATCTCTGAAGCCATTTGGATGCTTATGCTATCCGTGGCTGCGTCCATACACTACATCTAAGCTACAACCTAGGTCCATTCCTTATGTTTTTCTTGGTTACTCTACCTCTAAATCTACCTACAAGTGTCTTGATCCCACAACTAATCGTCTCTACTTATCCCGTCATGTATAATTTATTGAGTCTACTTTTCCTTTTCAAGTTCGCAATAAATCTCATGCCTTCACTAACCTTGTTCATGAGGCTCTTCATGCAGGTTCTTCACAGGATCATGATCCAAGCACCAGCCCATCCCACACTTTTTCTTCTATGGCACCTAAACCAGCACTTCTTCCTTCATTCATTTCACCTGCACCACTAAGTATTCAACCTGCAACCACTTCTGCTTCTACTCCAGTTGAATCTGAGCCTATCACAGCTGCTTCCCCATCTCCTATCTCACCTGCACCATCTACTCGTCCTATTCGTACAACAAAACCCAATCCCAAATACTTCCATGATAAATTTATCAATCATACAACCAGCCATCCCTTTCCATCCACTTTAGAACCCACTGCTGTGTCACAAGCCATAAAGGATCCTCACTGGAGGCAAGCAATGGATGCTGAATTCAATGTGCTATTACAGAATGGAACTTGGGAATTAGTATCCAAATCATCTCATGTTGCTATTGGTTACAAATGGGTTTTTCGAATCAAACGCAAACCTGATGGATCACTCGAAAAGTACAAAGCGCGTCTAGTGGCCAAAGGTTTTCTCCAAGAACCTGGCCGTGATTATTTTGAGACTTTCAATCCTGTCACCAAACTTGTTACCATTCGTATCATTTTATGTCTTGCTCTCTCACAAAATTGGCCCTTACGTCAATTGGATGTCAATAATGCCTTTTTGCAGGGTACTCTTCAGGAAGATGTTTACATGGTTCAACCACCTGGATATCTCCATCCTTAGTTTCCAAATCATGTTTGCAAGCTTCAAAAAGCAATCTACGATCTCAAACAAGCTCCTCGTGCCTGGTATACTGAGCTGACAACCTTCCTGCTTGCTTCTGGTTTTCAAAAATCTCATGCTGATGCTTCATTATTTATTTATACTTCCAATGGGATCACTGCATATTTTTCGGTCTATGTTGATGACATTGTTCTTACTGGTAATAATCCTGCATTTTTGGATCAATTTGTTCTCAAGCTAGCTGCTCGATTTTCAATAAAGGATTTGGGACTTTTACATCATTTTTTGGGAGTTGAAGTTATTTCCACTCCTTCGGGTCTGTTTCTTTCTCAACATCGACATATCATTGATCTCCTTTATCGATTTTACATGGATGGTGCCAGAGAAGTTCAAACACCTCTCTGTTCTACGGAATCTTATACACTTGATGATGGAACCTCTTCTGTTGACATCTCCTCTTATCGGAGTTTAGTTGGTTCTTTACAATATTTAGCAATCACTCGACCAGATGTTTCTTTTGCGGTTAACAAATTATCCCAATTTATGCATGCACCAACTCAGAAACATCTACAGGCAGTCAAACGTGTGCTTCGATACTTAAAAGGTACAATTCATCATGGCTTATTTCTCAATCGTGATAGTCCTCTCTCTCTCACTGCCTTTTTTGATTCTGATTGGGGAGGAATTCATGACAAGGGTTGTTCTACTACTGCCTATGTTCTCTACTTGGGTAATAATATTATCTCCTGGCGTTCTGCACGTCAAAAATCAGTTTCTCGTTCCTCCACAGAGGCAGAATACAAAGCTTTAGCTAATGCCGCTGCTGAAGTCATTTGGGTTCAAAATCTTCTTCATGAACTTGGCATTTCCCTTCAACGACCTCCTACCCTGTTTTGTGACAATACAGGTGCAACATATTTATGTGCTAATCCAGTCTACCATTCCCGTATGAAGCATTTGGCTCTTGACTATCATTTTGTCAGAGAACGTGTCACACAAGGTTTACTTCGTGTTCTGCATATCAGCTCCAGAGATCAAATTGTTGATATGCTTACTAAGCCCTTGGGTCGCAGTCAATTTCTTCATTTTTGCTCCAAGATTAGAGTCTCTAATGGAGCCTCCATCTTGCGGGGGCGTGTCAAGGATACAGCTGCAGCATAACAGAATAACAAGAAGTTTATTTAAACTTTCAATCTGTAATATTTTATCTCATTATTCTGTTGTAACTGCTTCCTAGATACTAGCTGGAACTTCTGCAGAATTGTAACTAGCTAGAACTTCTGCAGAATTGTAACTATATATACTGTACATGAACTACATTTAATATATGAGAAATATATTATAATTTCTTTACCATCTCCCTGTTCTTTAATTTCATATCTCTATTCATTCCAGTGAGGGAAAAACAAAACGATGACTATTTATATTTGATTTCCTTTGTATTAATATTTAGAGGTTAATATTAGGGTTTTGTTCCTTAATTTTTAGTTCTTATAGATAGGATATGATATAGAATGACTCCGATCAGAAGTTTTCTTCTAGTTTGGGGGTATTATTTTTAGGGTTTTGTTCTTCTGACGCCCCATCTTTGTAAATCTTTTGGGCCTTTCTTGAATACAACTATGGCGGAAAAAAAAAAGAATTAGAATATGTGAAGGATGATGAATTGATGTATGATTCAGATAGGTCTTCAATCTCCAGATTACTTATTATATGATTGTTTAATGGTTGATATGTGATCCAGATCTTATACAATTATTTATATTAATTCTAACAAGTGGGATGATGATGAGTTATTACATTGGAATGTGGCCGGCGGTTTTTTTTTTGTTTTTTGGTATAAGGGGGTTGTGGAACTGCACACTGTTTTGGTTGTTTGGGATGCAATCTAGTGGTTTCAGGCTTCTATTTTCGAATGACTTTCCTGTCATCTGATTTTCTAGCTTTGCCTTGTTTTTTCTTATATTTTGGGGGCTGTTATAGATTCTTTTCTGGATTTTTATTGTTAGTGGTTTGTTTCTTAGGCAGAGGTTTTGTTTCTGCACTCTGTTCTTGGGTCTGTCAGCCTTCTATCTGTTCTTTGAGCTACTGTTTCGCTCCCTGATGTTTTGTAATAAAATTCTGCAACATATAAAAAAAAAATTTATTCACATACATGGAAGAAAGTGTAAGAAGGTTTAAGCCTTGTGATCTTAGTGTAGCTTGTGTCCGAATGGGATTTCACCATACTTCATACGAGAACTTTATCACGGATAATATTAAGCACACAAAAACATAGCACGAAACCAAAATTATCATCATTAAGAACAAGTGTGTGCTTTTCTTATGCTGCAAACTTTGAAATATCAGCAGTTAATATTTTCTACATAATATAAGCGACCATGGAGTATTAGGGTCATAGTGGCACACATAAAGCTAGAATTGATAACATCATTTTCTTTTTCTTCTTTAAGCTACAATTTGATTATTTATTTACTGTGGGTTACGTCATATGAATTGATGTGTTTATATTTTCATCTTCTCAAATGATGGAAGATGCAGAAGTCATCAAGTATGATTGGATTTTTTTTTTTTTTGGAAAAAGTATGTTGGGATTTTTATTATACTTAAAGAATTGCTCTTTTGTTTTTAGAATTTGTCTTCATAGGCTTAAGAGTTAAGACAAACAAAGAAGACATTAAACATTTCTTTCATTTTCCCAAGCTGACAACTCGTTGTCCCCTAACAGTGAGGTCATTGGAGAATTCAAATGAAATTGCAATTCTAATAATTTTCAAAAGGAGGTTTCAATGGTATATTGAATTAAATTTAACAAGAAGTAATTTTTTTATTTGATTCTTTTTCATTTCATTTCTCTAATTCTTTTATAAAAAAAAATCAGCTAAATGTGATTTCTGGTGGTTTCTTCTTCTATACATGCACGGCTGGGTTTTGTTTTTTTAGTTTGATTTCATCCCTTGATCTGTTGGTTTTAATTGGTAAATGGTAATCTGCATTTTGGAAGGGGTGTAAATTGTTTCTGCAGTGTCTATGTTAGGCCTTTTGTCTCGGCTGTCATGTTTTGTTTTGCTTCTTCTTCCTCTTTTTTTTTCTTTGGCTGTGCTGATTTTTTCTAGGCTTGTCATTTTGTATGATTTTGCTTGGTTGGCATAAACTACTTTATGGTCTCTATATGTATTCATCTGGTAATTAAGATTGTGCTTGTATACCCAAGTTCAGTCACTATATCTATAATCTATATGAATAAAAAAGGATTAAGAAGAATGCAAATAAATCAAAAGTACTTATTTTTATAAATGAATTGATATATCTCATGTCTATTTTAATTCCATCCATTCTTGTTTTATATATGTAGTTATTTTTATTTTTTTTTTATGAATAAGTCTCTATATCTATAATCTATTTTATTTTTTTCTTTAGGCCTATGTTCAAGATGATGTGATTCAAATGGAGAGAGGTATGTGTGTGTGTGTGTGTGTGTGTATGTGTGTGTGTGTGTGTGTTTATTTATTTAACTTAGTTCTTATAAAAAATTAATGTTTACATTTTATTTGCAAATTTTCAAAAAATACATTTGGAGGCTAATATTGATACAGTAAAATATTTCTATACTTTAATTATTTTATATTATTTTTTTTAAATTTAATTGAATTTATTTAATTATTGTTCATTTATATGAATGCAGGTCTAAAAAGTTGAATTCGTGAGAAAAATCCATCGACAGCTATGTTGTTGACTTGTTGTATTAATTTGAATGCATGCTTTTTTTTTAATTGGAGGACATTGATGCCTTTTTAATTATGTGTTGTAAAATTTTTTAATTTTTATTTTTTAGTGTAATTTTTAAGTTATGTTGTATGTATTTTTAATTGATTTTATTTTATTGGATATAGGGGCCTATTTAGGTTAAAAGTTTAATTGAAAAAAGTCCAAATATAATTCAAAACCATTTGAACCGAACTGAACCGATCAAAATTATTTCAGTTCATTCTATTCTCGGTTTTACAAAGTTCGGTTTCGATTTGGTTCCTATATTTTCTAAAGTTTGGTTTTCGATTCAATCGGTTCGGTCCAAAATTAAATCGAACCGACTATTTGCACACCCTAGGACATCCCTTTTCTTCGGTTTTAGGCTGAGTAGCTCAGTTCTGGCATCATCTCTCAATAAAAGCACCAAATAATAAATCACAAAATTTCATAAAATAGAGAGACATCAACACCTGAATTAGGGATATGATACTTGATCGAAGAAAAGGCTTGGATGACCTACAAAAAGGAGACTAGCCCGATCCTGTCGTGCTATAGTGCTCCGACGCTCAAGTTAGCTATCGGAATATGCAAGGAAAAGGAGAGAGAGGGTCTTAGAGAGAGACCAATCTATGACTTATGAAGGAAGTTACCCCATTTATAGAGTCTTTGGCCTTGAAAAGTGGTCCAATTGTAGTCCAGCTGTAACTTTTGATAGTGGGCTTCTAGTCTTTCAATATTGGGCCTTTTTAGCGGCCTTTGATGGGTGGGCCTTTTTAGCGGCCTTTGATTGGTAGGCCTTAGCCCTCATCTTGTATTTTATTTTATTTTATTATATTATTATATTATTATTTTATGTGTTATCAGTTAGCATTAACATTAATTTTTCCACAATATATCAAACTATTATTCTAATAACTAGCATTATAACATATTGTATAACATTAAATAAAATAAAGATTCATAACTTGCCTTTTTTTCTTTGCGTCTTCAAATTTATCAACAACAAATACCTACACATTACAAATTGATAATACAAATTAATATTTATCAATTTTATTTAAAAATTAACAAAAATATTATACTCATCTTCTTAATCTTATGAGATTAACTCAGTTAATCCTTCCAGTGTGCGAAGAGAAAAAAAAATTGCAGCATATATTTTGAGGTAAAATCGAGAGAGGAAAGCTTGGGAGTGTTGGTGTTGGTTCTTTTCCTTGAGTTTTTAGAATGAAGTAGAATGAAGAAGATGATTGACTATACTACTCCTCTCTCGATGGTCAACACAATTTGACATGTCCCTGAGATGTTCACGTGGACTGGCAAATGATGCATAGAAGATGCAGCTAACCATTGCGTCCTCCGCCATTGTCGGAATCTCACTGACAGCACAGCAGCAGGCTGTGTCTTCCAATGTTCTACAACGACTCACGTGGCTGGCATGCAAAGATAAAGGGAGCAGCAAAACACTGCATTTTCTAAAAAAACCTCATTCCCGCAAATACTTTCTGACATACCCCATAACTCGAATTATTTTATTAAAAAACATTATTTAAAAAATTTTTCCCTTATAATTTGGTAACCCAAATTTATCACTTTGCAATTAGATCCATTTTAAATTTAAAAATTATTAAAGTTTTTGTCAATGTAATTTAATGTTATCATATTTACCTCATTAAAATTTGATATTAAATTTTATTAATAATAGTATATTCATTTGAATTTAAAGTCATTGTATTTCTAGAAACTTTGCTATAGTGACTAATTCATTTATAATTAGTCTTTAGTTTATATATCTATTGATGACAAGTTGAAAGCTGGAAGTCTAATGGTCCAAGCCACCTGCACAAATGAATAACCAATGGGGTTTCCAACAAGAGAGTCTCTGATGGTTAAGTTAGCAAAATTCTGGTGAAGATAGAGATTTTCAGTAAAGAGAAAAAGATACCCTTTACTTACCTGATTTTCCTCTTTTATATTTCCTTAATTTCCTTTACATGAGTAGTGGGTTGAAATCGCATAATTTTTAGTTATCTTCCCCACTTATTATGTTTTGGGGAAGACATGAGGGAGAGGAAACTGTTTCTGCTTGATATGGCAGGATTCCCTGGGAGGCTGGTTCATTTGGTGAGACTAGGCTCTTTTGGTATTCGGGTTGTCCGAGCTCTTGGTTAGGAGAGGTATGACCAATCTGTCTTGTTTTACCTAGCTTGTTTGTGGAGTGGACCGGGGCTACTAGGAAGGAGCAAAACACTACGATAAATAATTTTGTCATTAAAATAATACATATTAATGACGAATATAAACCATCATAATATTGACAAATTATGTCACTACAAGAAAATATGAAAATAGCAACGAAATTTATTTCGTTGCTAAATTAGCAACGGAATTCAATTTTCGTTGCTAAAATTGATTAAATTTTGCAAATTTAGCAACGGAATAATATTTGGTTGTCTTCCTTTGCTAAAAGTAGAGGGAATTTTTAGCGCCAAAATTTAGCAACGGAATCCAATACCATTGCTAAAATAGGCGCCAACAGATGGCGAAAAAATATTTGAATGAAAAATAGCAATGGAATATAATTTATGTTGCAATTTTAGCAACGAAAATAAAATTTCATTGGTATTTGTGTTCCCAAAGGAGATGAAAAAAATTTGGATCCAAAAATAGCAATGGAATTGGTTTTCCGTTGCTAAAATTGCAACGAAAAATCAATTTGGT
Organism: Excoecaria agallocha; assembly: GCA_037975025.1. Classification (NCBI taxonomy): domain Eukaryota; kingdom Viridiplantae; phylum Streptophyta; class Magnoliopsida; order Malpighiales; family Euphorbiaceae; genus Excoecaria; species Excoecaria agallocha. Next base: position 21,840 of record JBBPFJ010000869.1, on the reverse strand, counting down.
TGCAAATTTAGCAACAGAATTTAGATTCCGTTGGTATTTTTGGTCAAAAAAAGATGAAAAAAATTTAGATCCAAAAATAGCAACGAATTTGCTCTTTCGTTGCTAAAATTGCAACGAAAAATCTTTTCGATTGCAATTTTAGCAACGGAATTTAAATTCCGTTGGTATTTTTGGTTCTAAAGGAGGAAAAATTTGTGTCTAAAAATAGCAACGGATTTTAATTTTCGTTGCTAAAATTGCAACCGAAAGCAATTCGGTTGCAATTTTAGCAAGCTTTCGGTTGCAATTTTAGCAACGAAATTTACATTCCGTTGGTATTTTAAATCTCGAAAAGAAAGAAAAAATTTTGGATCCAAAAATTGCAACGAAATTTAATTTTCGTTGCTAAAATTGCAACCGAATTAAATTTCGGTTGGTAATTTGCTATTTGCCCTAGGTATAAAATGCCTCTTATTTCTCTGCCTTCATTTTGTCTCTTCCTTCGCCTCGCTCTCTCCTATTTGCCTCGCTCAACTCCATTAGGTGTTTTCCACCATTTTTGCCCTGGGTATAAAATACTGACTTGCTTCTCCTTCACCTTCTCCCCAACAATCTCCCTCGCCCCTAGCTGTCGCTTAGATCTAACTTTCTCCCTTGGTGAAAGTTTCTATGCCCAAACCTCCACGTAATTTCATTCGGTCACTCAATATTTATATTATGTAAGAGCCCTAACTTCTTATTTCTCGTTTATTGGTTTAGATTATTAAAACCCTAGAAGAAGCTCTTGAAGAAATAAATGGCTTCATTCGATCAAGCTCCTCCTGGCGATCCAAAGGTCGGAGAGAAGATCTTCAAGACTAAGTGCGCCCAGTGCCACAATGTCGACAAAGGGGCAGGACATAAACAAGGTTTGTTTTGGTTATATGTCTATTTCTAAATCTGTTTTCTTTTTCTTTTGGATTTTGGTTTTCTCTTGAAGGATCTAATTTATTATGAGAATGGTAAAAATATTCAGCTTTTGTTTTCGTTTGGGATCTGCAGGACCTAACTTTAATGGATTTTCGATAGGCAATCTGGGACAACCCCTGGCTATTCACTGAAGTATTCCTCCATATGAATTGGGCAATTGATGGTGTTTCTTCTTTTCTTTCACTTTTTTCTTTTTCTTAGCAACAAGTTGTGATCTTTGACTCGAAAGCTATGATATCCTTTATAAATCTTCACTTCTTGGGTTTTTTTTTCTTTAAAATTTAATTGTAGTTGGCTTGGTTAACTAAAGTATTCCTCTATATTGTGTGATTGATGGTGTTATCACTTTTTCGTTTTTAAACTTGGGTTCATTTTCTTTTTTCCATTTTAAGTTTCTTTGTTGTTGGATCAATTCAGTGAATTTTGATCTATATGAATTGGATTATTGATGGTGTTTTGTGCTTTGCCTTTTAATTTTCTTTTTCCTAGAAGAAAAATGTGATCTTTGACTTGAACAGCAAATTTTGTGAGGGATATAAGGGATCCAAAACATCTGTATTTGCTGGAACAGCTTAGTGTTCTCTCAGAGGAATCCATCACCGTTGATGACAAACTTGGTTGTATTCTGTGAGTATTTCTCATTGTTTCATGTATAATGTTTTCTTTTCTTATTTATGAATGCACCCAGTTGTATGAAACTGAAATTGATGAATGTTCAGTACCATTTTGTATGTATATATAAAACTACATTAACAGGTTACCAAATATTCTGACCTATTATAGTTATAGTTTCAAATCGGGGTTAATTAATATTCAATTGCCTTAACATAATGCAATTCTATTGAAATCTAAAACTCCATTCCCTATTATTCTTCACATTGTATTAACTAATGCAATGATTTTGAGTTGCAGCTACAAAAATTAACCAACAAGCTATCATTCTTTTATCAATGATAATATTCCTACATATAGCTATAGGACTGTGACCAAACTAATGCATTTTTTTTATCATCATGGTCGTGAGCATCAGAAAAGGCCGAGCATGATAGGTATTTATTTGTTTGATTTATAGATTTATTTATGTATCCAATTCACAAAATAGCTAGTTCAAGAAAAGAAAAAAATTAATTAAGTCAATTCACAAAATAGCTAACAAATAATTTAAACTTATATTTAAGAAAAGAAAATAATAATAATAATTCATAAAATTTGCAAGCTTGCTGTTCAGATTTGGTGCTAAGTTAAGTAATTTCTTTGCCATTATCTCCTTGGATATTAAAGATTAATACTTTTCTCTAAATCGATGAGGAATGATATTTCATGAATTATTATCTCTCTATTGTGAGGTGCATTACCCTCTTTTGTAATTTCATAGTTCATACTGTTAGTTTTTCATTTGGAAATCATGTACTGCTTGGAATTTATTTGTGTTAATTAATTTTTTTATAATCTCACCACAAGTTTTCTATTGTTACCATCTATTTTTACCTCAGGTACATGAGTTGCATATTTACTTGTGCATTAAACAAGAAGATATATGATCTAACTGTAATTTTAAAGTGGAGTTTGTAGAAACTGCCTATGCAAAAAGATAAATGATGAGGATTTTGATAGCAATCCAGTGTGTAGTATCCATTTTGATAGACATTTCCAGTCTAGGGTTGCTAATGGCTTGCTAGTTTGCAACTTTTTTTAAGAAAAAAATCAGAATCTTAATCTTTTTTAAATTGGTACCTTTGTCTGATCATCAGAGCTTAACTACTCCTAGATCTCTTTACTTTGTATTCCTCTCATGGTTGATTTTTACTATGGTTTTGTGATTTTGATAGATTTTTCTCTTTTATTTCTGTCAATATATATGCCATAGCTGTTAATAAGAACATCTCATAACCATTGCCACTGCCTGAGTCTAGGACTTTATTTATGCAAGTTTAGGTTGCTTGCTTTTGAGTACTTAATTTATGAAATTAACTCTATTATATTATGTTGGTGTTTTAAATTTATGTAAAAGAAATTAAAAAAAAAGACAACCTGAGAAAATGTTGCATCAAATGTATCCAATTTATTTGCCAAAATTGGTTTGTACTTTTCAGAAACTTACTTTGCTTTTGGGTATGATCTTTCAAAGAACTACTGGTCACTGATCACTGATAATGATTTGTTGATAGAGAGGAAAGATAAAATTAAAGATGGAAACAGAATACTTATTCAGAAATTTCAATCTAAGCTGACCCAGTAACTTGAGATATTGCATAAGACTGTAGCAACATCTATGACTCAACAGGAGCAGCAACTGAAAGACATGGAGGAAGATATGCAGTCTTTTGTATCAATAAAAGCTGAGGTAAAATTCAGCCTATAGTGTAATTTGCATTTCCATAGTAGTTATTAATCTAACAAGTTGCATTAGGGTCTATTTGTGAATGACTGAGCATATGGAATTCTGTTGTTGCCAATGGATTTGCTAGATTATACAATCAGATCTTGATTAGATCTTTGAGTGAATTTCTTTAGCAAATACAAGATATATATAGATACAAACATATAGCTACATATTTAAGTGAATTTCTTTATCATCATATCATCACTCAACCTTAGATATAGGTGACCGAACCAATGAAAACCATTAAATTATTAGCTTAATAGCTAGGTGCATAGCATATATAGGTAAGTAGTTGAGTCAATCTTCTTTTAGGAAGTGGTGTGTCCACTCTTAAAAAACACATTATCTTGGAGCACTAAGCTTAAAGCTAATTTTGTTGGTGGAAGAACTGAAGCCTGCCTTGTAATTACATTTTTTGGATAGGAAAATATAGAATTCGAACATAATTGATTAGCAAAATAGCTAGAATTTCAATAGGTTGAATAACAGAAAAGTATATTTTGCTAAAAACAGCCAAGCTTTTAATATTGTCTTTAAAAATGTTTATTTGTTTACATGTCTCTCTCTCTCTCTCTCTCTCTCTCTCTCTCTCTCTATATATATATATATATATATGCAACTTGCAATTATGTCATTGCCAATTTAGATTAATACATATACTAATCATGATTAACCTTTCACACCGACCTTTTGTATTTTAGAAGTTGGGGATTAGCATTAGAAGTTAAGAATGGTTTACTAAATAAACAAAATCAAAATTAAAATGTAAAATTTTCATAATATAAACAGTACAAAGCTTAATAATAAGATAATTCCAACAAATAAAAATTTCAAAACCTCAATAGACTAAAAAAGATTACATGAGGCTATGCAATCAAGAGCTGCTCTTGTACAGTTTCATGCCCTGGCTCTGCTCCATCAGGTGTGATGAATTTTTTATTTTTGCTATCAATACCAAGTACCAAATGTGAGATTTTTAATTTTCTTTTCTGCATATTTAACTTCAAGCCTAAAATATAAACATTCTGAAAGCTTAACCGACTAGCTGTCAGCAAGTTGGTTACCGGTTTGACTAGGGGAACTGTTTGCTCCCCATTGGCCCAATGCCTCTTGATCCGCTATACTAGTCAAGTGGGTATTCTGCTTGAATATGAAAATTTTTGGTACCTGTCAATCTTATTTTGACACTCTTATTATAAAATTATTATGTGCAGGTTATTCATGAGTCAGCTACTAACACACAAATAGGGGATCGTCCTTTCTATGATTTTCTTGAGGGTTGTCTGCGCCATAAGGTTGAGATTGTGATTTTTGATGTTGTAAGAGCTATTATGGAGCTAAATGGTGTGACAAGCCAAAAATTAACTCCATCAATTACTGTCTTCCAGCTTTTTTTTAGTTCTTCAAAACCTGTTCTGAGATTTGCAGCTATCCGCACTTTGTAGAATGACTTTTTTTAACCTATCAAATGATACATTTCTTAGAGACTATTTCAGATTAATTGGAATCAACACAAATATCCAAATGTTCTTATGCTTTAGGAATGTATCACACATTACCAATTACAAATATCCAAAAAGTAAATATATAGGTCCTAATTAAGGAATGAAGCACACCACTTCTAACTTCACCCATCTACAAGTAAAATTACATCCAACCAATTTTATTCCTTCGATTTTTGTTATGTTGTCCTTTTGAATTGAAGATTTTAATATGCAATTCATTAACATATTACTCGCTATATTTATTTAAAAGATATTTGTTGCATAGATATATAAGTAATTTAAAATATGAATATTAAGTCAATCTATTTTAATTTGTAATTAATGGTAGGTTATGAAATTAAAACCTCAAAAATTTATCAGTTCCATTGCTGAAAATAAAATTAAAATGTAAAATTTGATCCATTAATTAATAAATGTTGGGTAAAAAGTAGTCAGTAGCTTCTTCAACAGCTTTGGAAATTCTTGTGAATGAATATAGACAAGTCCAAATGGAGTCCAAAAGTACCATATTTTCCAGTAATAATCTAAAACACTGATTCTTTCAAAATCAATTTCTCTACGTCTTTATCCTTCGGTTAGTTTATCTATACATGTTTTGTGTTCAATTTGTTGCTTATTGATCTTGTTATTGATCAAAATTAATATGATTTATGTTTTTGCTAATGGATCCATTGTTAACAGACTGAAGGATGATGGCAATGATGATTAAGGCTATTGCAGTGTCACTTTTGTTCTTAATTTCTCAGTTCCCTTCCTTGCTGGCTTCTCCATCCACATTCCTGCTTCCTTATGGTCATCGCACAGACATAATCAGTACATTTTATTCTTTGTTTATTTTTATCCTAATTGGCTTTAAGTTGCTTAATTATACTACGGATCAAGTTTAAATGGCTATTTATTTGCTTTTTCAAAATCTTTAATTACTCCAAGATTGAGGGATCAATTCATTGTTGCTCGAGTTATGAATTTATTTCCTTCTGTAAGAATGTAAAAGGTTCTGAAAAGAAGCCAGAAGATAATTGCCATTGTATATTATATGTGGAGAATAATAAAAGATTTCTAGATTGAGACAATCAGATTAATTGCATTTTTATTTTTTACAGTTCCTTTAATGTGTGCTTTAGTATTATAATAAATAAGGATAAATAAATTACATGGTGTAATGTGGCATTTAAATATATTTCTTGAAAGCTATGTAAGTTCTTATATGCTTTTTGGGGTTCGTGTTGACTGAATTGTAGGTGCATTTTTATTTTAATTGGCGGATATAGGTTTCTGCATAAATTTTGTGCAAAAAATAACAATAATTTAGTGACAGAATAGCGATTATAATTTCGTCGCAATTTTTTTAATAATATTGACGAAATTTAGCAACGGAAACTTTAATCGGTTGCTAGAATAGCAACGGAAATTGATTTCGGTTGCTAAATATAGCAACGAATATTGACTTTGGTTGGTAAATATAGCAACGGAAATTGTAATTCCGTTGGTAAAAATAGCAACAGAATAGCAACGGAAAAAAATATCCGTTGCAAAAAATACTAACCGTCAAATTTACAACCGAATGTTCCGTTGCTATTTTTTTTGTAGTGTGTATTGAGACATAAATATAAATAAAAATAATTGTCATAAAAAGATAATTTTAGTGATAACTTTTTATTATCATTTAATATTATTTTTTAATATCAATATTGTATTTGTGTAAATTATATTATCATTTATAAACTAATAAGTCCACAAAATGTGACAAATATAATTGCCATATATGCATTACACTAAAAATGAACATTCACTACAAGAAAAATTCCCTTCGTCGAAGGGAAATCCCATTAATTAAACAAAATAAGAACTACCAATGACAAATTTAAGAAAACAATTCCTCTATATACTAATTTCTATTCAAAAGATTTTCGAAAAGATGTGAAATAAATCTTCTAGCTTCGCTGTCCCAAATTTTGAATACCTGTAAAATGTATAACAAAAGCTAAAATTAATATTCATGGGCACAAAAACCCAAAAAATAAATAGCAAAAAATTTAATTTTATCAATTTCAAATATTATTTATCTCAAGTAGATTCAAAATCTGAGGTTTGATCCACTTGGCATGCAACACATCTGTACAGCCCGAAGTTTGCATCTGTAAATCTGAGGTTTGATCCACTTGGCATACAGCACATTGTAATATAAAAATTTAGACTTGAGTAGTCCTATATCCACTCAATATCTGTGTTTCATTATCCAAAAAAATTATTTGTTTTCCAATTTAAAGATCAAGCTTCAAAGCCCATAAAGTAAAAAAAGGTAAAACCTTCAAAATAGTAAAAAACATTTGGCATTCACTATACATAAGAGCCAGCAGAAAACTATAGATCTCTTTGCCACAAAGAATTATGAATTAAAAAGCATGTATATATGTTTTTTCTTTTTTTTTAAAAAAAAAAAAGCTGCAATAAACTAAAAATAACAAAAGGCATATTCAGCGTATAGGTGTAGCAAAGAACTGAGTTTAAATTCTAGAAATCAGTAGTAAGGAAACAGCATTTCACAAATTTGAAGAAAGAAGTGAAGCAAATTGGATAAAGTCACAAAACAGAGAAACAAAGATAATAGTCATACCGTGTTCTAGGTTTGCATAAAATGTGAATTCGGGAAGCATCCAAACCAAAACAGGATTGAAAATCTGCAAATTTGGCTTTAGAGCAAAGAAGAGATAAATTACAGAAAGCCATAGCCATAGACATGGTGTGCGATCTCTATTTCTGTGCGAGTAGAGAGTAACACAGAGAATCACCAAATTAAACCTGTAAACCAAATTAAACACCAAATTAGAAGAGCAAGTCAAGAAATTAAAATCAAAGAAAGCGAATAAATCACAAACATCTTTTTGGAATCGCATTGATGATGAGCTGATGAATCCATGATCGATCAAAATCACCAAACTCGATCCGAAACACATAGAAAGTTGATCAAATAAAGAAGTTAAAGTTACATAGAAATCACGTCCATGAATATAAAAACAAAAAATGAAAAATTGAGGATGCTACAAATGCCAGTCCAGCTGTGCTACCCGTCTTACTTCTTGACCTTCCCTTAGTTTTTTTCTCACGAGGTAAGGAAATTTTACAGCAATGTTGTTTCGAAGGTAAGACATAGAGACATATCAAGTACTGCTATAAGTTAGATGAGAATTAACTCAAATAAGTCGAACTAAATCAGAAACGCATAACACTATATTTGTAAGTTTCATGGTCAGTATGTACACATGGATAGATTCAACTTTGAACCAAGGATATAGTTGTAGGATAAATTCTTAGAAGAAATTTAAACATCACAAAATTGCTTACCCATTCTGCAGATTCAATCCCCAGCCAGCTTTCGAATGGTAAGCTTCCCGAAGAAATGCCAATTTTCCTATGTGACTGGATTTTCTAAGTGTCCTCCCGTTTACATAGCCCCTCTCACTCTCTCTGCCCAATCTCAATGGCCGAAAGAAACATTGGCCCTTCACCCAAATCACTACCGCCCAACGTCGCCGCGACCTCGCCATCTCTGATCGCCTCTCTCTCTCTCTCTCTCTCTCACATTCTTACACCTCCTCTGTTTGTCTCTCCCCATCGCTGGATAACAAGCTTGGAAATCTGGTTGGTTTTGGAGCAGAGAGATTGTAAAAAGATATGGAGCCACCAAAAAGCATGACCGAATTTTCTGGCTCCCTTGCTGGATCTCCCATCTATCTCTCCGAGAAAGCAATGGATAAGTTAGGAGTAATTTACGTTTTCAGCGTTTTTTTCCATTGAATATAATTGGATGGTTTCTTTTTGAGTAATGAATTTTAGAAGCGAAAAAATATCCCACTCAAATTTAGCCTAGGCAATAACCCCCGGATTTGTTGTGTTTAACAGGGTGCATATCAGTGCTTTAAAGCAGTACACAAATTGCTCTAAGGATTATTAAGCAATTGACAGGATATCGATGCATTTTTATATGAAATATTCCAAAGAGTATTACCTCAGCATCCGCATATGTGGATTGTTGCCTAATACTGCGACGAGACCACAGATTTTGAACCATATCACCGAAGTTTTAACTGCTTCAAAAAATTTATTGACAATTTGACAGAAATAAACACCTCTTAAATTTCAAAATTGAACAAAAAATATATAGTTAACCAAGTTACCTCTACTCTATCAAACATGTCATCAACTATCAAAGGTTCACCACTATAATACGCATCCCGCGCCTAAAAAAACGAAAGAAAAATTTCAACGAGTCATTTTCTCAGTAAGCTAGAATTAGTCTCAAAAGAAAATGACAAAAAAAAAAAGGCGGACCACGCAAGTTATTGTGACTGTTTATTCATCAGAAATGGGAAATTAACAAAAGTTTGGTAGAATTTTTATAAGATTCCTGATAATTTAAAAGCATGAAATAAGTAGAAAAAATAAGGAATAGGAACAAATTTCATTAAATTAATAAGGAAAATGTAAAGCAGAAGCATCTTACTTGACGATAAAGAGCTTTTAGGGTTTATTTACTCGCAGTCTCAATCGGTCCGACATATATGCAAGACGGACCCTCGGCAGCCACTTCTGCAACCTGACGCTCGCCGCACGTGGCTGATGCTCCATGGTACTTCATAGAGATCCTGAATGAAAACGGTGCGCCGCTGCGGGTCGCGGTTCTCGATAGTTCAACCGTGGCAGAGTTGATCACGCGATGCGTGATGGAGGAGCACATGCCCATACCTTAAAAAATATATTTAAAAAATATAAATAAATTTATAAAATTTAAAATATATAAATTTATTCGAAAGAATTATTAATAATGATAATATGTCTCGACCAATCTGACTTTTAGCAAAAAATGCAATCCATCTGCTGTTCAGAAAAAAATTTATTCCAAAAGTACGAAAATTTTTATAAAAATAGACAATAACCTCTATGTGATGTATTTATTTGTATGATGTGATTTAGATGTCGCATATTTTTATTATAGCTAACGGTGACAAACTATTATTATCGTTACAAATGGATTATATTGTTGATAAACTTATACATCATCACAAATATATTCATTTTCTTGTAACACATTTTCTTGCCATAAATAAAAATAATTTTTATGATTTAATTTATTTGTTGTGAATTAATATTACAACCAATTATGACGGAACATTATTATTATTACAAATTGATTGTATTGACAACGAAATTATATTTTGTCACACTATATTCATTTTTTGTGATATATTTATTTATCATAAATAAAAATATTATGACGAAATAATTTTATCGTGGCTGATTCATTAAATTATGACAAAATTAATTCATGTCACAAAAAATAAGTATTTCATGACGAATTTATTTTTGCAAATAGCTATTTTTTGTCATTAAATATTTTTCACTCCAAAAGAAAAAGATTGAAAAATTTTCCTCCATATCAAAGGTGATAAAATTGTAACTCGTCATAATATAATTATTTTTGTGACAAATTTATTTGTCATAATTAAAATTATTTTTGGAACTAAAATGTTTCGCAAAAAAATAAATTATAAATTTTTTAATCTCGATATCTTATATGTGACAAAATGATTTTTTTGTCACTAATTTATTTAATTATGAAAAAAATAATTTATTGTAAAAAATAAATATTTTGTGATGAATTTATATGTTATAATAAGTTATTAGTTTGTCATTAAATTTTTTCCCTCCAAAAAAAAGTTGGAAAATGTTTTCTCCTAAACACAAACCATGACGAAATATATTTTTCATCATAAAATTAATCTATTAGTGACGAAAATTAAAATATAAACTGATGCAATATAATTTTGTCACAATAATAAATAGTACGATGACGTTTTAAAAAATTCGTCACTATAAGTAATAATTGATGACGAAATTTTATGCGTCACTAAAAAATTTATCACAAAAAGTAAAATTTCTTATAGTGAGGTTGACTAGGGTGGCACCTCGATTCTGATCAAGGCATTTAAGGCAGGCCATCATGACTTCCTCTTTTATCGTGTAACTACTACTATTAATTACAGGGAGTGCTTCGTTTCTTACGCTCTATCATAATGACAAGACCGTTACTGCCAATGGCCCTTCACGTGCACAGCTAGTAAGGGGCTTTGATTTGGTATATAAGCTTTCCTCTTCTTTCATTTTTCAATTTATGCATTTGCTTTGTCTATGTGTTCTCTTCTTCTTTTTCTCTGCTTTAGGGAAAACTTCGAAGGGGATTTTGGGGTGTCGAAAGTCTTTGCTTCTTCTTTTGCAATTCACTGCTTTTCAATTTTCTTTGACATTTTTCACCTGAACCAGGTTTGTCACCATTCTTCTTCTTCATCTTTATTTCATTTTGCGATGAATGCTTCTGAGGATTCCAGTGAGAGAGAGGGGGTAGGTGAGAGAATCTCAATCGACAGTGCTTTTAGTTCCAATGGTGGCTCGACTTCTACCAACAGAGCACCGTCTTTCGAATTCAGGCAGTTGGTGATTGTCTCACAATCGAAAAGAACATCTCATCATCTACCAGGGGTAGGTAGCATATGTTCGACAGTGAGGGAAAATGAGCTCCCCGCTCTACTTGGTAAAATAGTGGCTTTTAATCAATACGTTATCAGCGTGCCTAGCTCCTCCCAAAAGGAAAACACAGCATTTACAAATAAGAGGAAGCTAGTGATCTACAAGGCATAGTTAAAGGCTAGAGTTCATCTCCTCCTAATCCCATTTGAGGTGGAGGTGTTCAATTACTACGATTTGACTATTGGGTAACTCCATCCCAATGCCTAGCACATTCTTTTTGCCTTGCAAATATGGGTCGTAAAGCATGGAATTAACCTAACTTTGAAGCTTTTTCGAGCTACACATGTGGTTGGTGTGTGAGCTAGGGAAGAAGACCACAACTATATACAGGCTCGTGTGGGCTATAACGCTTTTTATGGTAATTCAAAATCCCTAAAGAAGTGGAAGGACTATTTTTTTATAGAGAGTATATGGAAGGACTACCCAATTCGCACTACCTAGAGTCAATTTGTCAATCGCAACAACAACGGTTTATGGTTGACAGAAAAAAAAAGGAGTTGATTTTAGTTCGATAGAGGGATCGCAAATCATATCTTTAATTTTGAGTTCGTTCTGTGAAATAAAAAAGGTAGCATTTTGTTTTTTTGTTAGGCATCGCAAATCATATCTTTAATTTTTTTTTTGTTTTGCAGCGATGAAGAGAGGGGGCAAACAAACTGCAGCTGACATTATGTGGGCCAAGAGGCAGAAAGCTGCTAACACTACTATTAGCATGCCCCTCAACACACTCGAGCCTGTGTTCGGCTCAGCTGTTGAGGTTGCTCGTAATCCTATCGTAGTAGAGATAGTAGACAAACAACCGTTATGGGGGCTTCTAGTGTCTAGGCTAAAGAGCAAAGTGTAATCTTGCCACCTTCTAGGGAGCCTAAGTGGTGGCCAAAGCGAAGGGGTTCGGTAAGAAAGATTATCAGACTTTGATTTTTGGGAGAAGCAAGGGAGTTTTTACTCGAAAAAGAGTGAGGAATTTACCACTTTCACGCATGTAGAGTCCTGCGTGCCGAATGAGGTGTCTCCCCTCTATAATTAACCTGAATGCCGAGCAGTTGTCCTCGATCATGAAAAGGCACCAAGTGGAGGAATGTTTTTGTTCATTGTGAGTTTGCCTACTAATCATATTACTCTATGACTTTTTGCCCATCTCTTTAACATTCTTTATAGGGATCAATGATTGTGGGCATTGTCATCGCCAAGATGAACACTTTTATCATCAAGTGGAGTTGATAAGTATAAATTATACTATATTATTAGTGTATTTTTAATGTGTTTATTATGTTAATTTAGGGATAACTTGGTTAATTTAGTGTTTAATTTCTTAAGTAGCATTTTATGAGCTCAATTGGTTAATTTGGGGCTTTTAGGTGTGTAATTGAAGAAAAAGAGAAATTATAAGGGCAAAAGTGTAATTTTGGCATTTAAAGGATTTTAAGAAGCCAACTTTCATCGTATTTGTCTAAAGCCTAGCCACTTGGTGGAATGAATTACTCACTCTATCGAGTCACCTAAAGAGGAAAATGAGAAGAAGGTCACTCGATGGAGTGAGTTTTTCACTCTACAGAGTAGGAAAAGGACAAAAGGCCACTCTGTAAAGTGAGTTTTTCACTTTATCGAGCCAGAGAATTGGAATTACAATCGAATTCTTTTGTTTTGCTGAAATAGGAAGTTTAAAGCCACCAAAACTCCCTCTTTGCAAGCTATAAAAACACACCTAAACATCAGAATTATGAGGGAGAGATAATTGTGTATTTACTTTTAGTTTTGCCCTAGTTTTAGTTTTCTCAATTGTACAATAGTTTTAGCTTAGTTTTTTTATTTTCTTCTTAATTTTCAATTCTCTTAAAGACTCAAGCTTTCTATTGGTGTTCAAGAAGTTATCAAGAGCAAGTTTGAAGATTCATGAGTATTGTATCTTTGTAATTTATTTTTCTTTCGTTTTAATCATGTTTGATAAGTAGTTTTCTTTTCTTTTGCTAAAGGATTCTTGATCCATCATACTTTTATTGTAATGACTTAGTTTAGGCTTTAATTCAATGAAGTTTGATTATTTCTTAGTTTTGAGCAATTTTTTATCTTTAATTGTATTAAGATTGATTATTAACTTATTTGATTAGTAGTTGATGATTGATTTAAGTCTGATCTATAATATACATGTTCTTAGATTAAATCATTAGTATTGATGGATGATTATTTTCTAAATTTGAGTTATTGCAATGAAAGTTGAGGTGGATAGTCTCTTCAGTAGAAGTGTTTTAGTTATTGCTGTGTGTTTAATTTATGTTAGTCTAGTTTTAGTTTTTATTCTGCTTTATTGTCCATTTAGTTTATTTCTTTCCTTCGCTTCAAAAACTTGGGAAATAATCTAAAATACATTCAACTCAATTATAGATATTCTACTTAGCAATCCATATTCTCTTGGGTATGATATTCAGGATTTTAATCTTATTTTTATATATTACTAGCTGATCTCGTACACTTGCTAGACATCGGTCAGGAGGCGAGTAGATTCTACTTCGAGTGATCTCCGCTTTAAGATAAATGAATCTATCTTCAAGACTATAGAGGCTGAGAAAAAAGTCGAGGAAATGGCAAAGAAATTTTTCGAGCTAGAGGCATCCTCCACCCAAGAAAAGGAGAATGCTCAGGTCCTAACCGCTGAGCTAGAAAAGACAAAGCAAGAGAAATCAAAGTTAGAAAGGAAGTGTTCAGCACTAAAGGAGAAATGCTTAGAGCAAGAAGAGAAAGAAGTGTGGCTGGTGGCCGATAAATGTTTAATGTATGGCACCAAGCTTTCCAATGCTGTAAAAGAAAAATATCCCAAGCTAAACTTGTCTTGGATGGATGATGTGTATCCAGCTAAGGACTATCTCATTTTTATAAATTGTTTGTGAAATGAGAACTTGCTTTTTCTCCCCTGTTATTACGTTCTTCTAGTCTTTTTTGAGCTTTTCTACTTTTAGCCGAGATTGAATATCTATTGAACGTAAGGAATGATGTCCTTTTAATTAAAAATATTTGGTGAGCTCTGTTAGTGTTAATGTTGATCAATTAGCCTTTTAGTCATAGGCATGTGTTTGGTTGGCAAAATTGCCTTAGTGGTAAAAAAGAGAGGTGACTTAGTTAGCGATATTGCTAAAAATAGTTCAAGTTATAATAAGTTGTTATGGTGATTATGTCGAATTTAATTAAAGCCGATATGCAAGACTTAAGAACAAGCTGGATTGAGCTCAGTAAATGAATAACTTTCATTAAGTGTTACTCATTGTAGACATATGCTCGAAGGGCGGTGTTCATCGGTAAGCTCAAAAATACAAATATCAGAATTAAAATTGAATTGGCAATAATGTCAAGCTAGTTTAACCAAACAAAAATAGGAAAATCAAGTGGATGATTCCGAGCTACTGGTTATAAAGCTTGAGGCTCGAAACATTCCATGAGGGCAGAACTTTGCCAGAGAGATCTTCTAGTTTATATACGCCATCTTTTATAACCTCGCAAATCATGTGCAACCTTACCCAATTTGGGTTTAGCTTGCCTACTCTTGCCATTGTCTGGGCAGCTATCACTTTCTTCAAAACCAACTGCTCCACATGAAAAGACTTTGATTTTGCCCTTCGATCATGGAATGATGCCATACATTGCTTATATGCTACCGACTGTACCTAGGCGAGCTCTATTTGCTCCTCAAGTCAGTCTAAGTGGTAAAGTAGATTAGCCCTATTTTCATCATCATACTGGGAAGTTCGTGCACTCAAAATTTCGATTTCGCAAGGAATGACTGCCTCTGCTCTATAAGTTAGATAAAATGGTGTTGCTCCTGTGGTTACTCGAGGTGAAGTCTGGTATGCCCATAACACATTATTAAGCTTATCAACCTAGAGCCCCTTGATTTCATCTAGGCATTTCTTTAGTCCAGACAAGATGGTTTTGTTAATTACCTCGGTCATCCCATTGGATTAGGGATGATAGACAGAAGTGAAACATAACTGAATGTTCAGCTTTGAGCAAAATGCCTTGAAAGCCTGATAATTAAATTGCTTTCCATTAACCGAGATGATAGAGTGTGGTATTCCGAATCTAGTGATCACATTATTCAGTAAGAATTTGATGATGTTTTTCAGAGTGATAATGGCAAGGGGTTCATCTTTTATCCACTTGGAGAAATGGTTAACAGCTACTATAAGGAATTTTCTTTGATCGGTTGCTAAAGTAAAGGTCTCAATATATATATCCCCCATTAGGCGAAAGGCCACAAGCTGTGGATCAGTTTCTAGAAAAATCGAGCTGGTGTGTGTAATGTTGGAAAATTTTTGACATTTGTCGTATTTTCGGACTAGTGCCTTGGCATCTGTTTCTATTATAGGCCAATAGTATCCCTACATAAGTGTTTTTCGAGCAATGGCCTATGCTTTTTTATGAGCTCTACAAATCCCCTCATGAACTTCTCTCAGTATATAATCCCCTTATTCTGTACTTACACATAAAGTCTAGGGATTTAAGAAAGATCGTTCGTATAACTTTTCATTCAACATGGCATATAAGCTCGATCTCTACACTATCTTTCGAGCTTGCACTTGATCTTCTGGCAAAGTCCCTGAGGTCAAGTATTGGTAAATAGGGAGGCGTCATCCATCCATTGGCTCTTGCACTTAAATCTGGTAAGTTTTATAAGTTAGTTGTGAAACTATTATACAAACGATCTCTGCAGTCTGTACCGAGCTGTTGAGGGAAGCTCGTTTTGCCAGAGCATCTGCTTCCTAATTCTCTATCCGGGGTACCTGCGTGATTGACCAAATACTTTCGAATCATTCCAGTCTAGCTAAAAGGGCAGACGTTAACTCTTTATATCAGATTATAGAGCCTTCTTTCACCTTAAGCCTTCCCTTAAGCTAGCTAACAACTAGCTATGAATCAAAAAAGATCTCCAGTATATCAGGTTTTACCTCGATTGCCAATTACAGCCCAAAATATAGAGCTTTATACTCATTAACATTGTTAGAAGTTGGGAAGTTTATGCATGCCATTGCCCTGATGCAGATCTTCCCTAGACTCACTAGCAAAACTCCAGCTTCGGCCCCTTCCGAGCTCACGACCCCATCAACATGCAACTTTCATGAACTTTTTGCTAGTTTGGGAACTAGTGTGTGTAATTATGCTACAAAGTTTGCTAAGATTTATGCCTTCATTATTTGGCACAGTTCATACCTCGCATCAAACTACCTGAGATGTGTTGCCCACTCCGTTAACCTTCTCGAAGCCTCCGGTCTTTGCAACATCTTTCGTAGGTTCGAATTGGTGCACACCGCAACAGTATGAGCCTAGAAGTATGGGCACAACTTTTGTAGTGGCAGTGATTAATACAAAGGCCAACTACTCTAGAATAGTGTACTTCAATTTGGCACCTCAAAGGACTTACTTGTGTAATAGACTAGAAACTGTTGGCCATCTTTTTCTCGAACCAAAACTAAGCCCACTACTCCTTCAAAGATAGCTAGGTAGGTGTATAGGATCTCACCGACTTATGGTTTACTAAGTAGCGATGGGGTTGTAAGAAACTGCTTTAAAGCTTCAAAGGCTTGTTGACATTCTTTTGTACACTTAAAGCTTCTCAAGTTCTTAATTACTTGGTAAAATGGTAAGCACCGTCAGGATAAAGAGGAAATGAATCTTTCCAAAGCTATGATTCTATATTGAGCTTCTGTACATCTCGGACTATTCTTAGGGGCTCCATATCTAAGATCACCTTGATCTTCTTCAGATTGGCCTTTATTCCTTGCTTTAATATCATGAAATCAAGCAACTTTTCAGACTATACACTGAAGGCACACTTCTCTAGATTCAACTTGAAGCCTGCCTTCCTGAGATTAAGGAAAGTCTCTCTGAGCTCGGTAGGTAGATTTGCCGATGTCTTACTTTTGATGATCATATCGTACATATAAATCTCCATGTTCATTCCTAACTGGTTGGTAAAAAGTTGATTCATCAACCTCTGGTATGTGGCATATGTATTTTTCATCTCGAAGGGTATAACACGATAGCAATAAGTACCTCGGTGAGTGATGAAAGCAATCTTTTCCTCATTTGCCGAGTTCATTGGGATCTGATGATAGCTCTTTAATGCATCAAGGAAAGCATATTCTTCAAACCTAGCTGTGGAGTCCACTAGAAGATCTATATTTGGTAGTGGATAGCTGTCTTTTGGACATACCTTGTTTAGATCGGTGAAGTCCACACACATCCGCCATTTCCATTAGCTTTTCTTACAAGTACCACATTAGCCAGCCAATGCGGATAAAAAATTTCTCCAATGAAATCGTTTCTCTAGCAAAGTGCTCATCTCTTTCTCCATAGCTAATTGTCATTTTGGCTCATGGTTCCTCTTTTTCTGCTTTATTGGCTTGCATTCTAGTCAAATTTTTAGGGAGTGAGTTGTCAATTATTTTGATACACCCTTAATATCTGAGGGCTGCCAAGCAAACACATTCATGAATTCTCTGAGTACTAAAAGAAGGGCTTCTCTGTCCGAGCCTTCCTTATTGGCTAATATCTGGACACTTTTCCCCGATACTAGCTTAACTACCTGTAATACTTCCCCTAGCTCAGCTTTTCAATTCCTTTATCCAGTGTGTCCCTCGTGTCAAGGGACAGAGCCTGATTGGCCTCTTTTAGCATGGTTTTGTATGTCTCCCGAGCCGTTCTCTGGTTTCCCCTCAACATCGCTACCCCTTCCTCCATTGAAATCTTGAGTATCAAATTCTGCATAGACACATAAGCATTGACTGCAGCCAGCAAAGGTCAGTCAAAAATTACATTATATGATAGGGGGATGTTGACCGCCATGAAATTCGCTTGGCATGTTCGGACTACTACATCATCTCCCAATTAGACAAGCAAGTTTGCTAGGCTTTCCACTTTGAGTGGCTATCCAGAGAGGCCGATGAGGGGGATACAAACTTCCTCTAAATGATTCTCAAATGCTTCCAGTGCCTTGTATACCTGTAGTGTAATTAGGTTGATCGCACTTCCTGTATCTATCAATATCTGCTGGACTAAAAAATCCCGAATAATTACTTCAACTACTAGTGTATTGTTATGTGGATGCCTGATATGGGACCCATCAGTCGTTGAGAACTGGATCACATGGGGAAAGGCATGTGTACCTGGCTTGACAGTGAACACCTCCCTAAATTTTCTCTTCTTGGAGTAGTCATATTGGCCTCCTCCTGCTATTACATGGATGACTCCGGCAGCTGCCTTTTTGCTCGAGATAGCTCGATTCCTATTCGATGGAGGTGTGGGCAACATGTGTCTCCTTACCCTGTCTTTTTATTTCCCAAACTATGATAGAGTCCCCTTTCATACCAGGTGCTTGATTTCCCTTTTTAGTTGCCTACATTCCTCTATCACATGGCCTTTGTCCCTATGAAAGGTGAAGTAGAGGTTTTGATCTCTATTAGGGTCTTCCCTCATTGGTCGTGGCCAACTAACCTTCCCATTGTGTTTCATCTAAGCGAGAATGTCCCTTCTGGTTGTATTGAGGGGTGTGAATCTGCCTTCCTTCTTATATTTGAAGTGAGGAGTGGTGACTATATAAGTACGGTTAGACGAATTATTTTCTCTGTTCGATCTCGACTCAATCCGTTTAATCTTACTTCTATCCTGCATCAATCTTCTTGTGTCCTTCCACTCCTTCTCTGTATTTGTCTCATTGTATGCATTATAACGTAAGCATCGAGCTTTATCCATTTGGATGCACTTGTGAGCTCGGGACATGAGCTCGGTAAAATCATTGGGGGGCTTCTTGCTCAAAGAGTCACTAAAGTCTTGGTACCTCACGTTTCTAATTAGCGCATTGATTGCCACCTCCAGATTGAGGTTTTGTATATCCATTGCCACAACATTAAACCTTCCACATAAGCTCATAGAGTTTCTCCCTTCTCCTATTAGACCTGATTCAGATTGGCCGATACTTTGTTCGATCTGATTGTTGCCATAAACTTTATGATAAACATATCGCTGAATTGCTCGAAATTTTCAATGGAATGTTTGGGGAGGTTGCAAAACTAGATCTGGGTTAAATTCATCAAGGTCTGCGAAAAGATTTTGGACTGTGCGATATCATCTATTGTTAACACTAGCATGGTATGTTGGAATTGATCGATGTGGGCTCGGAGGTCGGCATTACCATTATACTTTGGTAGGCGGATTTCGGAAAAATGAGCAACTAGAATTTCTCGTAAGAGTGGGGAACGAAAACTGCCTTGGTATTGCAGAGTGTTCTGATTTTGGTACTGTAGCATACGATCTTCGAGGAGTCTTTTAAATTGTTCGATTGTTAAGGTAATGGTGGACCCGGGTGCTGAGGGAACCACCGAGGAAAAAAGGTCTCTAGTTGGTGGTTATGAGGGTCGGAAAGGTTGATAAGGCTATGTAGGCTGAAAGGACAAATGTGCCTGGGTAACTATGGCTAACAGTTGGGCTAGTAGGTTTTGTGCTGCTTGCGGGGTAAGGCTGGAGGCATTTGGGATGGCTACAGCGGAGGATGCTGAGGTCGGAGCATTGTTTGGTGGAATAAATTGTTGTGTTTCAGGGCAAGTGGGTAAGTTTGTTTAGTTTTCTGATGAGGTAGGGTTTAGGTTGAGGTCTAGGAAAAAGGTTCATGTTTCACACTGACCGCACCAAATGATGACAAGTTGAAAGTTGAAAGTCTGACAGTCCAAGCCACCTGCACAAATAAAGAACTAGTGGGGTTTCCGACAAGGGAACCTCCAATGGTTAAGTTAGCAAAATTTTGGTGAAGATAGAGATTTCCAATGAAGAGAAAGAGAAAAAGATACCCTTTACTTACCTAATTTTCCTCTTTTATATGTCCTTAATTCCCTCTAAGTGAGTACTGGGATGAAATCCTACAATTTTCAGTTATCTTTCCCACTTCTCATGTTTTAAGGGAGACGTGGGGGAGAGAGAATCATTTCTGCCTGATATGGCAAAATTCCCTAGGAGGCCGGTTCATTGGGTGAGACCAGGCTCTTTTGGCATTCGAGTTGTCTGAGCTCTTGGTCAAGAGAGGTATGACCGATCTGTCTCGTTTGTGTGTGGAGCGGACTGGGCTACTAGCAAAGCCATGTTATCATCTATAATAAAATAGATGAATAAATATTTAAATACAATTTGAACTACATTTATTTTATTTAATTTTATATTTATATATAATATTCGAAAATTTCATGTGTGTTTATACATGCACATTGTGAAATTCGGTTTAATCACGGTTATATTTTTAATTTGTAACTAGTAGTGAGCAAAATGACCATATAAGATTTGGCGAGAATGGTCTGATTGGATTAATCGGATCAAGAACTGCCAGTTCGATAATATCTTTGGAACGAATTGAATTCGGATGCTTAAGTTGCTAAAGAAAATCTTGGCATATAATTAGAGAGAACAATAGTGAATAGAATACATGAATGTGTAAAGAATTATTTTCTGAATAGGACTGTGATTGCTTTCTTTTTATTCAAAATCAGCGTAATGGCGATTGCTTTTCTTAGTAAGATTAGATTTGCTTCCATTTTAGAATTCTTTTAGAATAAAGTTTTTATTTTCCTTGTTAGGATATGATTTTGGATATCATTCTTATAGCAAGTTTTAAATAGTATAAGCATATTATTTACACTTTTAATAATTTTAAACACAATATAACATTGATTAGTTTAGTAAATAATATTGAATTATATTTGAACAAGTGAATAATTAAATTAAAATAATAAAAATTTTATTGTATTAATTTAAAATTTTTGCGACTCACAAATACATTTTAACTTTATTCACTCACACTATATAATTATATAATTTTCTCTCTCACACATTCTTATGCACACTTAAATTTGTGCACACTAGCACACTATAGTTTACCCACACACAGTGCTCCCACTCACACTTTGCTTCACATTTTCTTGGTTTTCTCCACTCACACACATAAGGAGCTTGGCTCTTTTTATAATCATCTTAAGTCGGTTATTATAAATGTTTCTGCAACATTCTCTAGCTTTCTATTATTATTATTATTATTATTATTATTATTATCTTCTGAAGTTGATTGATGATATTTAACAAATAATTTATTAAATGGTGATAGTGATAATTTAAAAAAGAAAAATATGTATTATTCTAAAAGTTATTTTCTGATATTGATTGTACTTCTTATCAAATGATCGCGTGTTGCTATTTACATTGTATTATCTTTAAACTACAGCACTTCGTTTTCGAATAGGCTAATCTGTTCATCAAATAGTTTTTTTTTTTTTAACGGTAGCTAACTTTGTTTGAAAAGTAAATATGGCACCCTAGTACTCTATACTTGTGTTGACAAAAGCTTTCGTTTTTCCTTTTTCCCAAAAAGAATGGGTTGCTTTGTTTTATATT
>JBBPFJ010000868.1:0-40481 GCA_037975025.1 Excoecaria agallocha | reverse complement strand
AAATATGAACTTCCTAAAATGACAAAGCTTCAAATCTAGAGATAGGGATATAGAGATAAGAGAAAGGAATGAACATAACTCATATCCCCTTTCTCAATCACGTGAAGGACTTGGGAGTTGTGAGTGGAATAGGTCTGCCACTCACACTCCACTGCCTTTTTAATGATAAAATAAGCCCCCATCACATTATAGTTGGTAAAATACATATTATTCCTTGCATGAAATTCTCATTTTTACAATTGACCCACCAAGCTACTAATCACAATTTTTACCCAAAACTTATTTCCTTTCTTTCAATTTTGATCCATTATAACTTTCTGTCTTTTAAATTAACCTTATAATCACCTATATGGTAAAAGTAGCATTTACCCCTCAACCACCTTTGTCTCTTAATTCAATGGGTAGTTTAATTAGACTTTAATTTAACTTTAATTTAACTTTAATCTCTATAATTAGACATTAATAATATGTTAATGCCCTTGAATTCTTCTAGGGCCTAATTTGGGTCCTTACATAGATCATTTGTCTTAGCCGTGTGCCTTATAGTTCCTCAAAGTACACCATTTAACCTATGAACTCAGCGAAGACCATTTATCTCCGTCGTTTCTAATGTAGATTTTGAGGTTAATTCATTCCACAAGAGTATGCATAGTTGAGACCAAAGTACCTCAGTTGTGTGCTACTAATATAGTAATTTTTTAATCGACCAAACTAGGCTAAGACAAATTATCTCCTTCGTGTCCTACTCTGGATTAGTATAAAAGCTACATTCTATCTGATTGTAAATGAGATCTTTTTAGGTTTTCGAATTCTAGGATTTTTCTTTATAGTTTTAGCTCATAATTCTTTATACTTTAGGGTTTACATATTTAGTTTTTTTAGATTTACTTGTAAAATTACATTATCATTATAGTTTATACAAAAAATACAAAAGTACATAGTCATAATTTATTTTATAGATTAAAGTTACAATTTTCGATAGAAGATCTAGAGGAGAAGTTGCTGCAACTTTAGATCTACATCTTCAAATGGGTTTAAGAGTTTGTTCTCCCTTTTTCTTTATTGATTTCATTATGAGTAGTGAGTATTCATTTTTTTTGTTTGGGGATCTTTGAATCGCCTAAACCATGTAAGAAATATGAACTTCTTTGCTTAATATATATTTAAGATGTTTCTTTTTTCTTGTGCTTATCTTGATATGGATTTTATTCAAGTATTTATACTGTTAATCTTATTCAAGTTCATAGATTTATACTTGTTTAATGCTTATATCATGCAGGCTCTATTTTTCTTCACATATTCTATAGTTTTGATGGTGTTTCCAAAACTAGATCTAGGGTTTATGTGTTGTAAAATAAAAAAAGTAAAATGAATAGGTATTGAAATCGTAAGTTCCAAAATGGGATACAATTTCATATCTAGGTATACGGACCTATGCTTAAGCTCGCTATTGGGTAAGCTCCGGAATGGGATACCGAATACTTAGAGTAGTAGGCTCTGGAATAGGATACTGAGGGTTTAGATGGATTGTCCACATCTAAAATATATTCATGTTATTTTAAAATGAACCTTGCATGGGAATAAGGAGGATTAGATTCCTGAGCAATATCTTTAAACATTGCTAATTTATCCATTTGATATATTATGTTTTTATTGCCTTGTTAACTCATACTTTGTGTTTTGTCTGCTTTTATTTTAATTGATTTTATCATTAATCATAACAACATCAACAAACAATTGGAATATTCTTTTAAGCATATAATTTCAATCAATCATTTATTCTTGTACAAATCATGTTCCCTAAGGTTTAATATTCGTAGGTTTTAAAAATCTCCCACTTTATTACTTATCAATTCAATAAACTTATTGAGTTCATGTTAACTTCCATTTGGGTACTATAGTAATACTACTTCAATAACTCTTCAAATAATAGGTATCGGTGCTTTTTGGTCTTCCGATCTAACCCATGGTACCAATCTATTAGTGGCCTCACTAAACTCAAGCAAAATTACTGTATCTTTTACCTCTTTGTCAACATAGTTATCTTCATGACAAGAGTATACTGCTTCACATGTGCAAAAGGGTTTGATGTACCATTAAACTTAGGTAGGTCATGCATCTCAAATTTTATAGGTAATAGTGCCCAGGCATCTAAATCTATATCCATGTAAAACCCTAATCGACTAACTATGGATCATATCAATCATCAGCATAAACCTAGTAAAGATTAGGTAGAAATAATAATAAGATAGGCCATAATTACATGCCACAGTAAATTAAATCAAACTCATAAATAAGAAAGCCTAACATAATTGGCCAATAGTACATAATGAAATCCTCAAAGGCAATTGTAGTCTGCCCAATCTTCTCTTCACTAGTTATCTAGGCACTAGCTATTGATCCATTAGAGCTTATCTTGAAACCTACATGGATAAATAAACCCGTGCTAAGCTATAAAGCTTAGTGGGGAACAAAACTCTATAGATAACTTCTTACCATAATTCATCTTATCATATATAACTTCCTATATAACATAGAATAACATATGAGTCTATTATATTGGTCATTTCACAATGGACATAATGGTGAAGTCCTCAAAATTAATAATAAAACCATATTTACTAACATCTAGAGCATTCTGTAAATTTTCTCGTTTTGAAAACTTGCCATTTACTATCATCATCTTACTTTTTTATTTTCTTTAAACTAGCTTGATTCATACCTTTCCTAATCCTTACTACTTCAAAAATCAAACATCAGGATTATAGATAGTACACAACTTTAACTTTATTCATTAATCACATTGTTACATCAGTTATGCATTCAACTATAAATCCATGCATACGGGAATGCTTATGGCATGTAACAACCATAGAGTTATTGTTAGACATGATTTCTTCATATATCTTTATACAATTCTCATTTTAGGTTCATGCACACTTATCCTCAATGATATCTTATCATTGCAACTTAAACATCACCACATCATATTATATCATGTTTTGCACTTTGGTTTATACTATAATCATACATAGGCACATACATGTGTAAATGTTCATATACATACTAATGGGTTTGCATGCCATTTCAATGAACATGTATTACATATCATGATTAATAGACAAAGTCTTCATACCATATGCAAACATTTCATAACTTCCAGATACATAAAGATCATTATGTATACTATGGTTCGTATAACTTTTAATATAATATTGTAAGCTTGTGGCACAAATGGCCCAACTATTCATCGTGGAACCCATTGGTGGAACTAACTCGCACCAACACTCACACTAGAACCTTCCACATAAAATATGTAAGATATCGAAATCATATCACAATGAACATAACATTTCATTTAATAGGGACAATTTTATAGCCAAAGGGGAATTCAAGATAAACAACACAATAAGCCATTCATCATGCTTACCTTACATAACTGAAGAAATTAATGCATGTTTTACTTTACCTTTATGTACATTTTATCATCTTTAATAGCCTGCCTAAGTACTAGCTCGAAGGGTGGATAACGGGAATAATGGATACCCGAAGGTATTAAACTATGGATATCCAAAGATATCAAATAATGGACCCAAACAAGGTCAAACAATGGTTTCAACAAAGAACAAACTATAGACCCAAACAGGGCCAAATAATGGTTCCATTAAGGAACAAGACCCAAATGAGGTCAACTATGGCAGCTGCGACTGTATCCCTCTAGGCATGCCTATCTAATCCACAACTGAACTAAGACCTGCAGGCTTTATCGTTCTTAAGCATAATTAAATTCAACATATTATTCTTTACTTATTATAGCATCTTTGATTAATGCCATCAACCATATAAGAATGCACATTATTCTTATCATTCTTCAATAGTGAGCTCTAGCCTCTAGTACATGTGAATGCGATCATGTGATCACATAGGTACATGTTTATGCAAACGATAACATCATGCCATCTTTCATGATAAGCATTTCGCGTATCCACATACACACATACATATATATATGCAGCTTAAATCATGGCAATACATATTTTTATTACTCATACTTGTTCACATATTAAGTCAGACTACTCATCATAGCATGCTTGCATCAACTATATAATATAAAACTTTCATAACTCATGGATAGTTTTTAATGGCGTACCTTGTTATTGCTTGAAGTGAATAGTTCTCCTATTCTCATAATAATCACATTATGACATAATCATATATATAGCAACACTCAAGCATTTATGATCCATATAATAAAATAAGTGGGTTCTCTTACAGCTTAAGGTCAACACTATTCATATTTAATCACTTGATTCACTTTCATGGTCTATCAGACTATAGACAACAAGTTATACACCTTAACACAATCATATATATATATATATATATATATATACTTCGATCATATTACTTGTATTTTTCATCTTGTAACATTTTATACTTATGGTAAGTTATGTGTGATTATTTCATCTTAGTCTTTAGCACACTACTGACAGGCATGAGTTAATCATAATATAGTATAGGCATGAGCAAGCAGGCGAGCAGGTTCTTAAACATCAATGCTAATCATTAATTCTTCTTATGACCCTAAGGGCATTCAAGCTTATATGGTTTCATAATTAAACATAAATTATGATGTCCCATTTCTTTTAACTTAGACATGCAACCTTGTAATTATCCTCTTATTATCACCAAATCATAATATGGTATTCTATTGCCATTCCATTGTAAAGAAACACATATAGCAAAGCCAGTTACTTTGATAGAGTTTGCACCATATACCAACTTCATAGAGCACATTAATAGCATATAAATTTTAAAGTCACTAGGTTACTTCTTACTGTCCTTAATTATATACTTATTATGCACCAACATCCATTCTAGTAATATAATGCATACAAGCATTACCTTATACAAGTCCCTCTAACTTCAGCTTTCAAGTGAACCTCATACCTTATCTTAGTGGATTTGTTACTCTACACTGTATCTTTTAAATTTTAGCATT
Organism: Excoecaria agallocha; assembly: GCA_037975025.1. NCBI lineage: Eukaryota > Viridiplantae > Streptophyta > Magnoliopsida > Malpighiales > Euphorbiaceae > Excoecaria > Excoecaria agallocha. The sequence goes on along the minus strand of JBBPFJ010000868.1, from coordinate 35,479 downwards.
GGGAAGACTTTAGAACTATAATTATTCATTAGTGATCAATTACCATACTACCCATCACCTGTATACCTAACCATCATTAACATATCTCATTACTAATTTAATTCACCCTTATTATATCACTATCTTCATAAATATTGGCTATGGTTTGGGGTGAAGAAGAACCAATGAAAAAAAATAGAGTGCACAAGTGGCCATGTATTTCAATAGTTAAATGGCCAAGTGGCAGTACAAAGCAAAGAGAAAGATGCATAAGTGGCCGTGCATCCAAGGAGAAAACAGAATGAGTGGTCACGCATTCCAAAGAGGAAAGGCCATGAGTGGCCGTACATGCCAAAAAAGAAAGGCTATAAGTGGCTATGCATTGCAAAGAGAAAAGGCATGAGTGGCCGTGCATGCCAAAGAGGAAAGGCCATAAGTTTCCATGCATTACAAAGAAAATAGGCCATGAGTGGCCGTGCATGCCAAAAAGGAAAGGCCATAAGTGGCCGTGCATTGTAAAGAGAAAAGGCCATGAGTGGCCTTACATGCCAAAGAGGAAAGGCCATAAGTGGCCATGCATGCTAAAGAAAAAACCACATGAGTGGCCATGCATAACAAAGAGAAAGGCCATAAGTGACCATGCATAAGGGAATCCAGAAAGCCAATTATGCAGAACATGAATTTAAATCCCATATCTCACTTCCCCATAACTTAAATGATCAACTAAGTTTTAAATCATACTATACTCATCAAAGCTTACTAGATTTATTCTATAAACTCATCAAAGAGGGCATAAACTAGAAAAAAAGGAAAACATATATAGTAACAACTCATAAACAATTCCCATACCTAATATTCAAGCTTTATCTCTTTCAAAATCCATTGATCTATCTCTCTCTCTTTCTTTTCCTTATACATAGAGACAACAAACATAACTTATCATCTCTCACAACCCTAAGATAAAAAATCAACATAGGGAAGAAGAGAAGAGATAGAGGGAAAACATTACCTTCATGATGTTAAAATACAAAAACCCTAGGTTTCCTATTCTTTATCCCATAACCATAAAGAAAGATAAAGAAAGAGAGAGAGAGAGAGAGAGAGAGATCTCCCTCAAAATGCCGATCTTTACATCTCTAGGAATCGTAAAATAATTGAGTAGGATAAATATCTTCCCATGAAAACTCCCAATATACCCTTATACATTTTAGTCTCCTAATTTCCATTTCTTACAATTTGACCCCAAGACTTATAATTTAATTTCAATTACATACTTCCATATAATAACAACTTACCCATACTCAAATACATACATGCTAAAATTACCAAAATGCCTCTCTTAGGACTTAACCTTGATAATTGCAAAACAATCAAATTTTACCATAGTTAACGGTAACCCTCATTAATTAACAACAATCCTATTATGGTCATTATTGGGGCCTCACAATCCGCTAGGTGGATCCCTTTACCAGCCTACAATAGGAGGACTGTCTCATTTGTTTTTTCCTCTATCTTTCTAAATGTAGCATCTTAAACCCTAGGACCTTTATCTATTACTACCACTATTGGCTTATCCTTTTCCTCTTCTTCTATATAGTCCTCGCATTTTATCTCTTCTTTGTTTTGTGAGTGGAGCTAAAGGCACTACTGCAACTACCAAGGAGGTTCCCTTAATGGTGTTCTAACACACTTAGTTCATTCATAATCTCCATGTATTATTTACTATTACTAACGATATCTCCTGATTATTGTTTGCTTAGTACAAATTTCAACAGCATGCTGCTCAAACCTGTAAATAGCAAATTGACACTCTCGAAAGGAAACCTCTGCCTCCAAAACACCAATAATAAACATAGCACTAGTAAAATTATTCAGTTCATCAACACAACATACATATAAAGTTTCATATACGCATACCTAAAATATACGTGTATGAATATATTCACTACAAGTTCGTAATCATAACAAACATAATTCATTTTTTATCATATATCTAAACCTATTATATGAATTATCTACTCTTCGTGTCCCAATCCGTGACACATGTACATGCCATCTTGCTCCTTTTTTGTTCCATCCTCAATACCTATCCCTATGTGCAATCAAACAACCACATGCAAAACAGCTTTATTGCCTAGTAGTGAATACAACTACATAAAATTTTATTTAAACACAATTATTTATATTTTAACCCCCTTTGTTGTCTAATCGTGTTACTTATATTTCTAATGTCAATTTATTCTTTTTCCCCTAAATTTAATTAATTTCCCACTAGTCTTGTCTTGTACATACTTTAATTATTTTACTTTATTTAAGCATTATTCTAATCTCATCATAGTTTATAAATTAAACTTTATTGAGCATTCTGTTTATGTAAATCAATTCAATATTATTGTGAAGCTCTTTCTTTAGCAACTGAATAATAATATTTTAACATACTTAATTCCTTAATTTCTCAAATTATTTTACTTTTTTCACTCCATTTTAACTTTATTTTGATCTCAGCATAGCTCGTATATTCTATCTTACTGAGATATAACTTATATAAGTCAGTTCAATATCATAACAAATTTCTTTTCTTGTTGATTAAAATACTATTCTACTGTACTTAATTTCCTAATTGCTTTTAGACTTTCCATATTTGTAACATTTTTATTAAAATCCTTACTTCAATCAAAATACTATTAAAATTTATCTAGCTTTCTCCATATGATATCAAAGCTTTGTATTTTACAAAATTAGTATTTAAATTTCTACTTCCAATTCAGATAATCTTCTTGTTGTCCTTTTTCCTTAAAATTTCCATTCAAAATTTTTTCCATAAAATTTCAATTCTAACTACCATTTCTCCTTTTCCACATGTTCCAATATAAAGTTTCAATTCATTTCATTTCAATTCTTGAATATGTTTTTTTTTCTCGACCAACTTGTATTTTGCCTCAATTTCTTGGCTTTTTCTCTAAATTACGACTTTATCCTTAATCTAATAAATTTGCTCTTTAATTTGTAATTTATTATTTAACATTTCTTATGTAAGGGTAAATTACCATTTTATCCTTTGTACTACTTTGTGCTAATCTATATCCACTTGGTCTTTTATTATCATAATTTTGCTATTTAGTCCTTTTTTATACTCCTTTTTTGTATTAATTCTCACATGATCCTTACTTGTATATAAAATTATGATTTAGTCACTAGATTTTCTTTCCATCACTTTTTACCACATTTAATTCTAATCTTAATTCTTTTGGTCCCCTTTATCTTTTATTTTATCTTAGGTAGTAATTTACATTTTAGTCCTTATGTGTATCCATAAAATGGCAAATTACATTTTGATCCCTAAACTTCTATTTCATTATTCTTGACTTAGTTTGACCTCAATTTTAGTACTTTTTAAATTCTTTATCTTTTATTGCATACTAAGTATAGAATTTGTATTTTTGCCCTTGTACTTTATCATATGATGGTAAATTAAAATTTAGTAGCTATACTTTTATTTTCTTCATATTTAACCTTGTTTGACTTCCATTTTAAATCTTTTTGCTTTCGTTGACTTCTATTTTCTTCTAACTGTAAAATTACATTTTAGCTCTTGTATTTTCTCATAAAGTGGTAAATTACACTTTAGTTCCTAAAATTTTTAGTATTTATGATTTTGACCCTTTTAACTTATTTAACCGATTTAACCCTTTTAATCCCTTTTTAGTACCAAATTATATTTTAACCCCATTTTTCTTGCATAATTACATTTTACCCCTTTTTGACTCAATTAACTCCATTTTTAATCTTTTACCTTATTTAATCACTAATTTAAAATCTTTTACATATAATTTACTATCTAGTCCTTAATAAAAGAAAAATTATAATTTTGCCCTTAATAATGCTCTGTGGAAATCCTCGTATACGGGATGATGACTCTAATGTTACTGAGGTAATTATAGGGATAAGATTACTTACTGTAACCCTGTGTCCCTAGGACTAGATCTTTTATGTGACTCTATGCTTTTAATCCATATATGTGTCGGCTATCCAAATATAGGGTGAGATCAAATCTTATAATTCTACCGCTGTATAAATCCCTATGGCTAGCAATTATATCTACAGTCCTGGATTACCTACTGGGCTATTTATTTTATTGCATTAAACCATATTTTCATCAAATTTTTATACTAATCACATTATGTCACAATCAATACACAACACTGTTGTATCCTAACATGCCTATCATCACATATTCGGTATGTATATGTAACACCTTAATCCACTAACCATGGATAACCATCATTCATCATCAACATCATCATCATCATCATAAACCTAGTAAAGTCAGGCAGACATAATAATAATTATAGAACAGGCCATAATTACATGCCACAGTAAAATAATCAAGCTTATAATTAAATAAATATAACATATATGGCCTTCAAAAATCTCGAAATCCTCAAGGCAACAACATCTAGCTCAATCCTTTAGAGCTAAACTTGAAACCTACACGAATAAACAAACCCGTGCTAAGCTATAAAACTTAGTGGGGAACAAAACTCTATATGCATGAACATAACCTCTTTACACAATTCATCTCATCATGCAAACTTTCACAATAGCACGGGATAACATATGAGTCTATTATATTGATCGTATCACAATGGACATATTGGGGAAGTTCTCAAACTTAATAATTAAAACCCTACTTACCAACGTCTAGAGCATTCTATAAATTATCTTATCTCAGAACTTGTCAAATTACTATCATAAGTTTACTTCTTTTCTTCCATAACTAGCTTGATTTATACCCTCCTAATCTTTACTACATAATTCATGCATCCAGGTTGTTGATAGTATAAACTATTAACTTAATGATTAACTAATCTTTACTACATAATTCATGCATCCAGGTTGTTGATAGTATAAACTATTAACTTAATGCATTAATCATATCATTATGTAATTCCTTCATTCAATATTAAATCTATGCACACCGAGGTGCCATACAATTATTGTTATACTTGATTTCTTTGTATATCTTTACACTACAAGAAAAAGGGTTATTAGGGACCAATTATTAGTAACCACTCAATTTTTTGGTCCTTAAAAGTATACTAATAAGGACCAGTTTTTTTCCTTTTTCCTAATTCCAAATTTTCCAATTTTAATAGCGACCAGATCTAAAATGCTCACTAATTCTTAAAAAATTTGGTCCTTGATCCCCCAATTAGTAGCGGGACAAAATCACACCAAACTGAAAAATAAAAGAAAAAAATAAATGAAAAGATAAAGTGGGGTTTTTAAGTTATAATCTCTATATCATTCCTCCTCCTCTTATGAATACCTTGAAATCATTCAATCAACCAAACACATCGCTCTCTCTCTTTGGGTAGCCCCTACAACGAAAATCTCGCCAATTCTTCCCCACCGTTATTATCCTTCCTCGAGCTTCATTTTTTAGGTATGAGCAGCCTCTACTGTGAAACAACTTTTCTCTCTAATTCTACCTTTATCTCCTACATTTCTATTTTCTTTATTTTTTTTTACAGAGCATTGGATCGTCGTTTTGTTACTACTCTATCTTGTCCTAGTTTGTAGCTTTCTTTTACATTTTCTCTATTATGCTATTTTTTGCGAGCTCTGTGTACTGCATCACCTTTTCTTATCTTGTTTCAAGGGAACCTAGGATTTTTGACATGGGTTTTGTGGAAATTAATTGGCCTTTTGTGAATGGATAGGAATTTGAGACTTGAGATTTGAGTAAATTTGGTTGCTTTTTGGGCTTTTAGCTCATGGGTTGTGTTGATTTTCTTTTAATTCTTAGTTTGCATTTGGAAGAGATGAATAAAACAACGGGGAAAATAGCTACGTGTTTGGCCATAATAGAGAATAAGCCTCACCGAACTAGTAATTGTGTGGGGATTTTCTTTTAGTTATTTGATTGGAATACGAGATTTGCCCAATTTGAATGGAATCGGGTCTGACTTTTGGGTTGATGATGAATTCATCTAATTAGTGGATGGGTTGTTCTGTATTTTCATTTTTGATGTTCTTATAGTTTCATTGGATATTTGTTTTCTGCATCTATTTTGGTCAAATTGATTTCAAAGCACGTTGTTTTTTTCCTTGTCGATTTTGTTGATCTATCAGTAAAGCTTAAGGCTACATCTCTTTTGTTGTTTGTAGCTTCAATTAGGCTGGGTTCTTCTGTTTCTGGGGGTTTAGTTCTTTGTACTAGGGATCTAGCTAATTCTTCTAGCCTTGAAGCATTATTGGCTTCCCTATAACTATCCAATTAGCTACAACAATGTTGTCGCCAACATTGGTATAGGAACAAAATTGTATTTTTCCAAATTAGCTACAACATTATTGTCACCAAATTAGCTACAATATTGTTGTCGCTAATTAGCTACAACAATGTTGTCGCCAATATTGGTATAAGAACATAATATTATTTTGCTAAATTAGCTACAACATTGTTGTCGTCAAATTAGCTACAACAATGTTGTCGCTAATTAGCTATAATAATATTATCGTCAATATTGGTATGGAAACATAATTGTATTTTGCTAAATTAGCGACAACATTATTGTCGCCAAATTAGCTACAACAATGTTGTCGCCAATATTGGTATAGGAACATAATATTATTTTGCTATATTAGCGACAATATTGTTGTCGTCAAATTAGCTACAACATTGTTGTCACTAATAGGAACATAATATTATTTTGCTAAATTAGCGACAATATTGTTGTCACCAAATGAGCTACAACATTGTTGTCGCCAAATTAGCTACAACAATGTTATCGCCAATTAGCTACAACAATGTTGTCGTCAAGATAAGTATATGAATATAATAGTATTTTGCTAAATTAGCGACAACATTGTTGTCGCCAATTAGCTACAACAATTTTATTGCTAATTAGCTACAATAATGTTGTCGCCAATAGAGTCATATGTACGGAACAGTATATTTTATTAAATTAGTGACAACATTATTGTCGCCAATTAGCTACAACTTTGTTCTCGCTAATTAACTACAACAATGTTATCGTCAAATCTACTTTTGTTGTCGTGATTATTTGTGCCAAATTTTTGGCACCTGATATTAGCAACAATAAAAATTTGTTGTCGCTAATTTGTTGCAATATTTATTTTCCCACCAAATCTTTCAAGATTTGCGACGAAAGCCATTTTTTGTCGCAATGTTGTCGCTATATTGTGCATTTAGCAAGGAATTTTATTGTTGTCGCAAATTTTTGTCGCTATTCTACATTTTTTTTTGTAGTGATATGTAAACATAATATGGCACAATCATAAGAATAAATGTACATGGCATACAATGTATACGCACATTACATGTTTCAAGCATAATGGTTCATGTATACAAGATATGACATGTTATATGAATGGATGCTCATAACATATGACACACATATACATAACGTGGTTTACACAATGACAATACGTGTATGTGATATGACATAAGAGGCATAAAATGTGGCATAATAATGCATGTTAATGAATTAATTGGTATGGTAAAAAATCACATACACAAAGTTACAATATGTATGCAAAAAACATTTGTAGCATGGAACACAATGCGATATATGAATGAGCACATACAGTGAATGGCATACATTGGCATGTGAACATATGATGAATGGGATGTACATACGATGTATAACGTGGCATAAACATATGTATTTATGATATATGACATGCATATCCATGGTATAGGTTGCATATGGTATAATAATTTACAAAAGATAAAAATACATGCTCAAGACATACCTCACGTATAATGGCATGCAATAATGGTATATACACATACAATCATGAGAAAAGAAAATATAGCATGCTAAAATGCACAAAACTTGCATGCAGTTTGATATGGAATATGAATGGCACTTATTTTTTATACATGAGGCAAAAAGTGATGTCTACGTGCATATGTGAGTGGAAACATGCATGATTTACAACTCAATGACTAATATATACATGTTACGATGCATGCTGATACACTAATATTATGATACATGTCAATTATACACATATGAGGATAGATGTTTACATACACATGATACATGTATGTTAATATTTACTCATGATAGTGGATGTATATCATTACAATGTATATCAATATGCACATACAATAATGGGTGCAATGCCAATATGATGGCGAATGTGTAAATACACATGCCTTAATGCATGACGGTAATTTAAGTGTATAAGCTATGGCTCATGTGTGTTCATTTGTACAAACTATAATAAATGATGAATGTTCATACATTCAGTTCATGACAAATGTCAACATGTTCATGTTAAAATATAAATTTACATATCACCATGTACATACCAAGCTGCATATTTATATGCTCATACCATACCATATGTCAACATGCAAATGCATGGTAGGCATATGTCATATCATATGGAGAATGTCTATGTGCATATGCCATGATGTATATTAATACGTTTATGTCACGATAAGCATCACTATGTACATGTAGGATAGATATATATGTGTGTCATGATGCATGTCAATACACATGTGCTATGATATACATTAATATATAAATACAAACCGGATATATGTTCACACCATGGTAATGCTAACGTATTATTACTATATTATTATTCACACTTTTTGCAGAGTAATGATGCATATAGGATGATATATGAGAATAAATATATTATAAATACATGTAATGTATAGATCAATTATTGCATTATGATGATGGTGTATGGACATATGATATGTGCTAATACATGATGATGTATGTAAATGATACATACATTATATGTGATGCATAAGCATATTAGGCGTGCACATTATGTATCGGATGAATAAGCATACGATGTATGCATGCGATAATATGTGGTGTATAAGATACTCATGACATATGAACATACTAGGTACACATATGATGCACGGGATATGTGATGCATGATATATAAATGTGTTATATACATGATGTATAATGAATATTTTGCACATCAATGAATGAAAACAATACACACTAATGGCATATACATGATTAGTAACTCAAATGTTAGCATAGAATGCAATGATGTGTAACATACAAGCAATGCATGAGAACGACATGCATATGATGCATGGAAGAACTCTATGCACGAAGTAAGATATGCAAACTAATGTAGGATGTGCATTTTACGGCACATGAAATAAAACATACACATATTTATAGTAAAAAAAATTTACAAATAGAATGCATGTATTTTGCATTATCATATTATTATTATTTTTATTTACACGTAAAATGAGATGCATGCATATGCATAAAATTATGCACATATGATTTACAGGCTTTAGTTTCCATTTACATATTAGGTCGCAATTCATGCAAACTAAAATTATACACAAGTGAAATTCACATACATTAAGGGAAAAAATTTATGCACACAAAACATGCACATATTGTGGATTATTATTATTAATTTAAAATTAATCGGAAATGCATGTATGTATACTTAACATGAACAACCACATGCCAAAGAAAGGAAAATTATTCCAACCTTATTGCTCCCACATAGGAGGTTGTGCAATCTCTTTCCTAGGCTGGATTAGCTTATGGGTTATTGGGGAACTTGATGAACATGCATGGTGCACGGTGAAAAATTGGTAGCATGGTCTCTTTTTATTTAAAGCGCATGCAGATGGATTTTGGCGGTTGTGTATTCAAACAATTCAAATAAACTAAAATGCACCCATCGAGGCATTAAATCCTTTGATATGTAAACATCTAAATTTATTGGGATTAATCATAATCTTGTATAAGGCTCTATCATTCCTTCCCAGATCCAGTCCACCCCTCCAAATGCACTTTGCATTTGTTCTTGTAGTTGAACTATATGATGCATTATTGCATCAATGTCATTAACCCTCATCCTCCTATCCTTTTTGGTGTTGTAGACTTTTCGCATACTTGCTTTAGTCCTTGCAATGCCATCAGGAGTACGTGAAATCATCGGTGTTCTCATTATCACCATTTTTGCTACACAAAGCTGAAATTAATAGGTTAATATACACATATATTAAACTCATATGATTGAAACTCATTTCAACAAAAAATAAAAATAATTTAAAAAAATTTTGCAAAATTATTTTAAAATTTTCAAAGATAAAAAATACTTTTACTGTAAAATATTATATTTGAAAAATAAAAAATATATATTTTTTGTTCTTTAAAAAATTTATTAAAATTTACCAAATAATTATAAAAATTATAAAATTTAATTTTAAGAAATTTGAGCCAATTTGGTGGCCACGCCTCATAAGCCGGTGGAAGGCTGACAGAAGTGCCCACATACGCCTCTATGCGCGACTGAAGCCGATTGTGCCATGTGGCATTGACCCACTGGTCCACGTGTCATGACAGGTGTCTCCATATCAGACTATATGCTGACACATGGCACTCCCTGGTTGGTCTACATGGCATCCAGGGGACACGTCACTAACACGTGGCATAACCACAATCATCTACGTGTCACATCCAAGTTGGGCCATGTGTCAGGATGACACATCACTTTGACACATTTCAGGATATATGGCACAACCACATTCATCCATGTGTCACCCTTTATTAGGCCATGTATCATAATAATGCAATCACACTAACACATGGCTTGGTGCATGCAGAACATGCGCCCTTTGGCGTATGCCTGCGTATGGTGACACATGCACTCTAAGCACCATCTTGCCAATGATTTTTGTAATGGTTTCAATACCGGGTCAGCCGTAAACAGTACTTTTAAATTGTAAATAGTGATTTTTAGGACGAAAAGTACATCTGAAAGTCAAAAATATTTTATTAGATCATCGAAAAGTATTAGTTATGGAGAGTCCGATGTTGAAATTTGAAGTGAAACTGAGGTCAAGTGGACCTCGAAAAGTCAAAAATACGAAAAAGGTAGCGAGTCAATTTTCCTGATAAGGAAAGTGACTTAATTTTGTATAAATTTTCAAAAATAATAAAAGAACTCCGAAAAATATCAGATTTTGCATATCTTCACAATTTTTTATATAGAATATTTTGGTAGTAAAAATTAAATTTTTCGGTGATACTAGCAGTTGTCGAATCGGACCGATAAGTTTGAATTGGATTGATAACGGACTCCGATTGAGCCAAAAATTTACGTACTATCTATTTTTTATGTGATAAATGTGTTAAAATTATTTTTGGAGTGATTTGAAGGTTAAAAGTGAGAGAATTTTGATTGGACTTTTAATGGCCTAAATTAGGCCTTTGAATTTATTTGGACTAAGCCCATTTCTTTAGACCACCTTTGGGACCAATAGGTAAATATTTAAGAGCTGAAAAATTCTAAGAATTACCCAAAAAATTTCAGCTCTCTCATCGTGTAACGTCCTTATTTGAATAGTCTTTTTCGATACAAAACTAAGCGGTAAGCCGGAAATATTTTTTAAACCAAAATTAATCAACTGACTGCCAATACTTATACACTATTCAAATTTATACATTTAACTTATCAACTTATAATTGTTTGAAATACTATTCATTTTATCAAAAATTCAGCAGCATAACGACTAGGAACTTACTAGCCTCCTGAAAAACCAAACAAACCACAGCCTCTCAGAGGCAAAACAGTTTATAACAATAAACATAATCACATTCAAACATTTACTCGTAGATCGAACATATCCATTCTAGATCATTTACTGGCAACCACATAATTGCAAACTAATAATATTAATTATTTCATCAAACGGTAGTTCAAATACAGTCAAATTCTTTAATTCCACTATCTAAGTGTATACATGCCCAAAAAAATACTAAAATAATCATCTCTGACTATTCTTCTTCAATCTCTGCTTCACTGTGTACCATGTTCCCGCAATACCTCCGAACCTGCACGCAGTAAACACTACGTGCTGAGCACTAATTATGCTCAGTGGTGACTATTAATCAAAGAATTTTCCCAAAATAGCATAATTACATTAATTACGCTAAAATCATTTTGGACTTATTAAAAGCTCTTTTAACATTGTTAACAATATTTTCAAAATCTTTCAAGAATGTTAGCAACTTATTACTTTGGTCTTAAACTTTTCAATTTATTACCAAAAATATCTCTTTTCTTTTTTTTTTTTTGTAATTTCAATTATAAATTTTGGCATTACCATTCTTATTTTTACTTTTACTTAACTTTTGGCGCATAGCGTGTTAATTGTGCTTAACTTTGACTTTTTAAGCCTGATTTCTTATTTAGTCAGTCTGGTACAATTATTACGTTTGGCATTTTACTCTGTTTATTGCCACTATTATGGCAACTTCAGTTTAATTCTCAAATTTTTACTTAATTACAGAATTATTCTTTTTATCCTTAAATTAGGGTTTTGACATTAGTTCATTTATTTTCACTTTGACTTTTTAATTATTTTTTTTTCAAAATACAATTATTAATACTTTAAACATTTAATGCCACGTAATATCATTACATTTGGCAACTTTGCAATTAAGCCTTTGTTGTTTCATTTTATTACAAAAAGGTCCTTTTTACATTCTTTATTGCAAATTTGTCATAACTTGATTATTTTTACTTTTTAATTGACTGTTAGCTTACGAAAGTTCTGTTCGGTCATTAGTTGAACTCTTTGTACAATATTTCACATTTGATCTATAATTTCTTGAATTATTACGGTATTGTTACTTTTGGATTTTTAATTACAATTTTAGCTTTATTTTACCAATTTTCATTTTCAAAGTAATAATTGGTATACAATATACCAATTGATCCTTATTTTAACTTTTCATGTAAAATTACGTTGTAATCCTTTTTCTTTATAACGACATATTTTTGGATTGTTCGGTCATGAAATTACCATTGTACCCTTGTAAAATATTTTCTTTTCATTTTTGTTCATTAAATGACATTATTGAGAAAATTACGTTTTTGGCCCCAAAACTTTTTATTTCTTTCAATTAGATCCTTTTTCTCTTTTGATTTTTATTTTTAGCTTACTTTTTAAAATTCTGACTTATTCTTATCAATATGCCCCTAGTACAATTTGACAAGAACCTCAGTTAGGATATACGGGACGTGGATCCCACAGGATCACAATAGAATGAGAAATGATCCCAAAGAATCATTCCTCATAGAACATATGATAAATACTATGGAGATCAGAGATCCTACCACAGCAAAGCAAGTCGTCATGACTTGCACCGTGGTATAACATATCCCTATGGCTAGCAAATTATATCCTGAACAAGACTTTTATTGCCTGACTATTGCTAAGGGCAAAAATCAATTTCTTTCGAAATACTTTTCAACTTTAAACAATTACAAATACTTTTTTAGTTAGTGCATTTTTTTCAATTAATCTTTTCAGTACTTTTTAAAATCTTACACACAGATTGTGAATTATAACATCATAATTCACCATGCCCACTTTACATTTTGTACCCTTCAGGGTCTTTTCACTTCATTACCTTAGCCAACTATTATTTCAGTACTTTTTATATATTGTGTGAATTATATCATTATAATCCACCATTACTTGGCAAATTTATGAATTGATTCTTAATAATTCAATATTTTGACTTTACATCTCATTTTGTTGTTAACTTTTAACAATTTTCTTACCTTTTTTGTATGGAATTACGATCGTTCGAGATATGCAATATTTTTATACGATTTGTAAATTATTTTACAATAATTCACCATTACATTATCGATTTATGAATTATTTCTTAATAATTCATTTCAATCATTTTATACATTATACTTTTATGGTCTTTTTATTCTAATAAATGAGCCAGTCACTTATTTCATTAATTTTGGACAGTTTATGAATTATATCAATATAATTCATTATTTTTCACTTTAATTACAATTTATAACTTAATAATTCAATACTTTATTTTGTACATATTTAAATATTTCTTCCAAAATATTTAAATAAGTTCCATAAATTCTATATAAATGCAAAAAAATATTATTTACTCATTTCATGCATTATTTCACAAAAAATTAATATTTTTCACTAATACATAACCAATTAATTAATCTAAAAATATTCTAATAAAGTTCATAAATTCTCTAAAAATTCATGGGTAATATATTTCATATCTATCATCATTCTATGGCTTAATTTCATTGAAATAATTAATACACATAATTTCTTTAAGCATAAAATTCGGCCATCATAATAATTTGACTTTAAAAATTCTTTTAAATTTATTTAAGCTTCCTATTATGCTAAATAAAAGTCCAATTACACTTTTCTAACACCAATTTCAATTATACATATCTTTACTAAATTCTTTCTTATAAACCAGAAAATTTATAGGGAAATAATAAGATTTGATAGTCACTAACCATTTTTTCATGCTTAACCTTCCTTGAGCTTCCTTTTTCTTACTTGAAACCATAAAAAATCATTTTTCTTCAAAGCATCCCACCTTTGGACGAAATTTACATCCACAAAATACCAAGATAACAACATTTTTAGCTCAAATAAACCTCAAAAATGGACTCTAGGCACCCAAAACTAGTAGTAGTACATTAGAACAAAATTAAAACCAATAATTTCTCTTACCTCATTTTGACCTCCAAGCTTTTTTCACTTGTTTTCTCCTGCATATCTCCCTATAATCCTTAGTTTGAAATCAGATCCAGCAACTAGAGAGGCTGGAGAACATTTCTTGTGCTTGGATTAAAGGGAAAAAATGAAGAAATGAAGAAGAAATTTTGAGAGAGAAATGAAATGAAGCTTTTGGCCAACAATGGAGGAGAAAGCTGCTGGAACAGAAGATGAGCCACGAAAATCACTGTGAAAATCTCCCTTCTATAGCACTCTCAAAGGTTTTGGTCTTGGGCTTGGGTTAATGGGCTTGAATTAATTAACCAAAGCCCATTAACTACCCAATAAGCAATCTTAATTAATTTCTCTCACTTTTCAATTTCAAATCACTCCAAAATTGATTCCATCATCTTTATCACATCAAAAATAGATTGTATACAAAATTTCAGCCCAATCGGACTCCATTTTTGATCCGATTCGATTAAATCGGTCTGATTCAAAAATATCAATTTTACCAAAAAATTTAATTTTTGTAACCAAAATAATCTAAACATTATTTTATATATATCTATAATTTTTGGCAATTTTTAAACTTTATTTGATATTTTTAAAGCCCCGATCAAATCTACGGTTGATCGGTTACTATTTAAACCGAAATCATTATTTTTCTCCTACTTTTTGGGTTCAAATCTTTCCAAAAATACTTTTAAAATTCTCAAAATATATTCATTAGGCTTCCTGAATATTTTTGGGTGAATCAGAGACTATTTTTTGATCAGGCCACTTTTACCAGTCCAATAGTCTGATTTTTTCGCATCACTAAAAATCAATTTTTCTTTACTATATGATTTTACATCTCATTTAATGTAGATCTGAAAAATATGGTAATTTTTAGAGGTCATTAGCTATTTTTAAAGTTTCAGACAAACTTTTAGTTAACCTAAACACCATTTTAACTAAAACCGTGACTTTTTCTTATTTTTGACTTTTAGAGCCCTATTTGACCTCAAATTTACTTCAAAATTTACCCCCAAACTACTCGTGATCCATATTTTTCGATGATCCAATAAAATATTTTTTACCTCCAGGTGTACTTTTCAGCCCGAAAGATACTATTTACTATCGAAAAGTACTATTCATGACTAACCCAGTGTTCAGGCCATTACAATTCTCTCCTACTAAATTAAATTTCGTCCTTGAAATTTACTTATATCGAAAATTAGAGGATACTGTACTGTTGTCTAATCAAAACTTCTTTCACGTTTAAGGATTACAAAAGATCTTCACTAATGGAACCTGTTTGCTCTTGAGCTTACTGATCTTTATATCTAAAATATTCCACTAATCTTTCTTCACAGGTCACATCAACCTGTATTTGTACCTCTATCGAGTCATGGATCAAATTAGATTATACCAATTTCTTTACACTCAATTAGATTCAACGTAAAGGACCTTTATATTTTCTTTCAGACAATACCCCAAAAGAGCCATCTTCCTATTGAGCTGGCAGCTATTGTTATAAGTAACTCTTCTAAGGACAAATACTTTTTACAACCATTACCAAATTCATGTACATTTTACCATAACAATTCTTCTAATATTTGAATCACCCATTCCGACTAACCATCAGTCTGAGGGTGGAATACTATGCTAAAGTGGAGACTATTAATAATCTACCATAGCAACACATTCACTTTGAAACACAGAAAATCAATAGCAAAATCGATGATCACTCTGTCTTATTTCCACTCAATTATCAACATAAGTCGGAGCGATCCTGAAGGAACCTGATACTTTGCTTTCATTTACACTTCAACTAACCATGCTTCATCTAGAGCAAAACTTAAATTAACATTCACAGCTTGAAGAGTTGCAAATACTATCATCAATCATTTACACTTACCCATTATTTATACATATTCATTTGAAAACATTCATATTACCATATACGAATTCTTATACTGAGTACATCAGCCTCTACATCAACTTTCCTATAGTACCCATCTAAATCCAGGAACTCCTCATTCAACTATAAATCATATTAGCTTATCTTAACAAAGGGTTTTTTTTCTTCAATGTTGGCATAACAAATCTAAAATACTTGTCATATCCTTCCGGTGTATTGGAATTTTACCATAATATCATCAATAACAATCACCAAAAATGAATTTAAATAAGGGTAAAAGATCCTGTTTATTTAATCCATAAAAGCCACTGGTGCATTTGCAAATCCAAATGACATGACCAATAACTCATAATTGCCTCATTTAATACGAAAAAAAAAATCTTGGGTACCCTATTCTTTTTCTTGCTATCAGGTCATCACTATGCTTGTCATATCTCCTGTCAGTTTTTTCCTTATCAGGTGGGGCCTATACATGTGATATAATGTGGATCAGATGCTATCAAACAATGATTAATGTTATGCAATGAATGAATGATTTCATGTATGCAATATAATACAAACACGCATTCTCATACGATGCAGATGTTTTATCCCATCCCAATACTATGAAATGTTCAATCAATTTTTCCCACGGCTGTAAAGAAATCACTGACAGGTATATAAAGCATCTTAAACGACTTCAACTTATGATCATAACAATTTCAACCATAAGAAACCTCCTCTGACTGTATAGCTTTTAACTCTAGCATCTTAAACCATGACACTCAAATCAAGGTATCTCTGTGTCCCTTACAATGTGTCTGAACTCAATATTGAATCTCATTTCAAAGTTCTAACATATTATTTTTGTTATATTATCCTTCAGTGGACTGGTTCTCATCCACCTAGGTACTTAGACACTCAAACTTGCGCTCGTTTTTAGCTGATAATTCATTACCCTGCTTTAGCCTCCAAAAGGCATTAAGCAGCACTACTTTCATTCTGACCCACTACTGTCTTTACCATACAAAATCAATCCTTTTACAACTGACAATCTCAATCAAATGCCAACTTTTAATTTTAGAACCAAAAGGGAGTAAGTAAACATTAGATTCATAACACATATTTACTTACAATTGGCATGTATATACAAATAAATCTATAACTTAATCTTATCTCACTCTGATCATAGAACCGCTTAAACATTTGCTCTGATACCACAAAATGTAACACCCTTATCTGAACAGTCTTTTCCGATACAAAACTAAGCGGTAAGCCGAAAATTTTTTTTAAACCAAAATTAATCAGTTGACTGCCAATACTTATACACTATTCACATTTATACATTTAACTTATCAACTTATAACTGTTTAAAATACTATTCATTTTATCAAAAATTTGGCAGCATAACGACAAGGAACTTACTAGCCTCCTGAAAAACCAAACAAACCACAGCCTCTCAGAGGCGTAACAGTCTATAATAATAAACATAATCACATCCAAACATTTACTTATAGATCGAACATATCCATTCTAGATCATTTATTGGTAACCACATAATTGCAAAATAACAATATTAATTATTCAATCAAACGGTAGTTCAAATACGGTCCAATTCTTTAATTTCACTATCTAAGTATATACATGTAATGGCCTCAACACCGGGTCAGCCGGGAATAGTACTTTCTGATGGTGAATAGTGCTTTTCGGGCCCAAAAGGACACCCGAAAGTCAAAAATATTTTATTTAACCATCGAAAAGTATTGGTCATGGTGAGTCCAGGGTTGAAATTTGAATTGAAATTGAGGCCAAATAGGCCTCAAAATGTCAAAAATACGAAAAAGTTAGCGAGTCATTTTCCTAGTAGAGAAGGTGACTTATTTTTGCATAAATAATTAAAAATAGAAAACAAATTTTGAATATTGCCAGATTTTGCATGCCTACATGAATTTTATGTAGAATATTTTAGTGGTGAGAATGGAATTTTTCGGTGACACCTGCAGTTGTCGAATCGGACCGATAAGTTTGAATCGGACCGATAACGAACTCCAATTGAGCTGAAAATTTGCGTGCTAGCTATTTTTGATGTGATAAGAGTGATAGAATTATTTTTGGAGTCATTTGGTGGCTGAAAGAGAGAGAATTTTAATTGGGCCTTTAGGGGCCTAAATTGGGCCTTTTTAGTTAGTTGGGCAAAGCCCAACATTTTGGCCCAATTTTGGGCCCATTGGAGAGGTATTTAAAGACCAAAAATCTAGAGAAACTCCAAAACTCAGCTCTTCTCCTTCCTTCCTCTCCTTGGCCGAAATTCCCTTTCATCTTCTCTCTCTCTCTTGCTTCATAACTACTCAAAATCTCTCCTAAATTTCAATTTAGGAGTTGTAGTTCCATCACTCTAGATCACTAATATAGCTTCACTTTATTGATTTGGGCAAGGAAAGTGAAGAAATCAAGGGAAGAAAGAAAAAGGGGTAAGTTGGAACTTGTGAATTTTAGTGTTTTAATTTGATTCCTTAGTGGTTTTCCATAGATTTTTGGGTGTAGATTATGATTATGAAGTTAGTTTTTGCATTTGAGAACAAGAAATTGAAGAAAACTAAGCTTAAATGGGCTGTCCTATGTAGGTGAGCAAGTGGAGGAGAGTTTTTCCAAGAACAAAGGCAAGGGAAAGGAACCTTAGACTCCCTAATTCAAGATAAATTTATAAGTGACTAATTAATCTTTACATTTTCTAAGTTTATGAATTTTTCTTAATTATGTAATAAGGGTAAAAATATTTAAAGTTGTTAATTGATGTAAATATGTTAGGGTAATTGTAATTAAGTGAGAGAAATGATGAATGGAAGATGAAAATGAAAAAAATACAATTTTTAGGAAGGTGAATTTGGGTTGGCCGAATTTAATCAAGGGCTATATAGTGAGAAAATTGCATAAAAATAATAATTGTTAGCTTAAATTAATAGTAGACATAAAAATTAATGTCCATGAATTTTTTGAGAATATTTGAAATTAATTTGGGAATTTTCAAGATTATTTATAGTGTATGTATATAGTAAAAGTTGTGATTTATAGTGAATTAATTGATTATTTTAATTAAAAATGATAATAAATAATAAATAATGCATAAATAAATTTTATTGGCATTTATTGAAATTATTGTGATTTTATTTAGAATTTAATGTTAATATGTATATTGAAAATAATTGAATTATTGGTTAATAATTGCATAAAAATGGTGAAAATGGTTAATTTATATGAAATTAAATTAATGTCAACGAAAAAACTAAACGGTCAATTATTGAATTTTTCGGACTTTAAAATAATTAATAAAGTAATTATTACTGTGACCTTAGAATTAGTCTGGCAGTAAAAACTAGTTCTGGATATAGTTGGCTAGCCATAGGAACACCCTTTACCGCGGTGCAGGTCATGGCGACTTGCTTTGCTATGCGTAGGATCATTGATCTCCATAGCTTAAGTGTTAAAGTGAAAGTAAAAAGTGCAGTGTTCTGAGAATGATTCCTTGAGAATCATTTCTCTTTTTAGTGGGGCCCATGGGGTCCATGTTTCATGTATCCAATCTGAGATTTTCTGTCGGGTCTGTACTAGGGACATAATGGTAATAAATTGAGAAAAAAATGAAAAGATAATGAAAAGTAAGAAAAGAAAGTGAAAAAGGGACCATAATGAGAGAAAAAGGAAGTTTAGGGGCAAAATGGTAATTTTTTCAAAAAGTGTAAAAAGGTAGTAAATTAAGTGAGAATTGATTAATTAAGGATAAAACAGTCAGATAATAGTTAAATTACTTAAAAAGTGAATTTTATAGACAATAAGGACTAAAATGTAATTTTACTTATAAATGACAAATTAAGTGTAAAGAAACGTAAATTGCTTTATTTATCAGTTTAAAGATAATAATTGAGCTTATAATGGCAAAATTTTAATTATATGACTAAATTGAATAATCTTATAGAAAATGTTAGGTTGTTGTTTTAAAGGTGATAATAATTGATTTTATAATTATGTTTATATTTATATGCTAATACTTAAGAATAATAATGAAAATGTTAGGAAATGTATTGATTATTAGTTACCACTGAGCATATTGAGTGCTCAGCATGTAGTTTTACTGCGCGCAGGTAAACAGGAGCAGGAGCAAGAATTCAGATTGCAAGATTTCTTTTAGATTGCTCTAGTTGTATAATTTTGGCATGTATATATGAGTACAAGCTTTACTTATGGTTATGTATTGTAAACGAAAGATATTTTAGTAAGTGGTGTTTGGATTGTGAATATATGGAATGGATAGAAATGAATGAATATTACTGTTGTTATTTTGATTGTTGCGCCTCTGAGAGGCTGTGTGGTTTGTTTGCTTTTTAGGGGGCTAGTACTATGTACAGCCGTTATATTGCAAAATTTTTATTAAATGCATAGTAAATTAGACAGTTATAAGTCAGCGGCGAAGGGTAGTTTTTGATTAAGTAAATGTCGATAAGGTTTTGAAGTATAAAAGTTAAGTTGGAAAAAAAAATTTTCCGATCTTCGTTACGCCGGTATAGTGTCAGGAGGGATAAGGGTGTTACATTTTGTGGTATCAGAGCAGTGGTTTAGACGGTTCTAAGATCGGAGTGGGTGTAACATTTGATTTAAATTAAATTATATACATGCCAATTGTTATTTTGAGAAGTTGTTTTGGAATTAATGAATTCTTGCTCCTTTTTGTTTTATAGTGAAAAGATGTCTGGTGTGCCGAGCCGTGAGGCAGGAGATGATAGGAGTGAGGCCTCAAGTAATATGGGACAACAGGAGGTCCCACAGCAACAGGCACCTCTACCAGTAGCGCCTCCTTCACCTCTTCCTCCTCAACTGGATTTTCTTAACCTGATGTCAGATTACATCCAGCAGCGACTTCAGGCTGTACAGGTTCAAGCACCGTCACCAGTGATACAAGTTCAGTAGCCTGCTCCGCCTAGAAGAAGTCCTATATTAGAGCAGTTGAAAAGATTGGGAGCAGAGGATTTTTCTGGTGAGGACCCTTTGACGCCAGCAGCTGCAGAGGCTTGGCTTTTTAAAATAAAGAGGCTGTTTGAAATCACCCATAGTCCTGAAGAAGAGAAGCTTGAGGGTATTATTGCCTTGCTTCAGGGTTCAGCTTTCATTTGGTGGGACTCAGTCCGGAGGCACACACCTGCAGACCAATTGACTTGGAAGTTTTTCATTGATCAGTTTGAGAAGAAATATGTTGGGTCTGAATACAGGCTTGCTATGCAAGATGCTTTTTGGAGGCTGAGGCAAGGAAATCGCATAGTAGCTGAGTATGATAGAGAGTTTGAGCACTTGAGCATTTATTTAGATGAGGGTTTGGCTACAGAAGAGAGATTGTGCCAGCGCTTTGAGAGGGGATTACATATTGAGTTGAGGCAGATCATTGGGGCCCATAAATACCCAGATCTGAGATCCATGATTGATGCAGCTCTCAAGTTAGAAACTACTCAGGTTGAGCAAGTAGAGAGGCAGTCCCAATTTCAGCAGAAGAGAAAGCAGGGACAGAGTAGTGGAAAGCCTGGACAGGATAAAAAGCAAAAGGGTCAGCAGGTATCTCGGGCCACCCACCAGCAGGCAGGGGACAGGGTAGCGCCTCCCGTGGCAAGTCTTCTGCCACTACAGTAGATAGTACACTTCAAGGCAGAGAGAGTGGATCAGCAGTACAGTGTGAGCACTGTGGCAGGACGCACCCTGGGGAGTGCAGATTTTTGACTGGAGCTTGTTTTAAGTGTGGGTCCAGAGACCACTAGATCAGAGATTGTCCGATGATTCAAACTGCTTTAGTAGCTTCACCAGCTTTTGGTACTGGATCTTCTGCACCTCGTGATCGTGGTAGGGGAGCAGCCCCTAATCTGTCAGCCTCCAGACCAGTTGGCCAGTCGTCTCAGGGACAGAGGCGGTCAGGGGGACAGACTTATGCTGTGAGAGCACGTGAGGAGGAGGATGCTCATGATGTGATTGTGGGTAAGTTCATTCTGTTATCTGATTCTGTATATCCATTGATAGATCCTGGCTCCACACATTCCTATATTAGCACAGAACTGGCACGGGGTAAAGGGATGAAAGAGGCCTACTTGGACCAAGACATCTTGGTGAGTAATCCTCTGGGGCATAGTGTGGTAGTGAATAAGGTATATAGACAATGTCCTATCAGTGTCCAGGGACATGTATTCCTGGCAAATCTTATCGAATTGTCCTTCCGTGAGTTTAATTTAATTCTTGGGATGGATTGGCTATCCGCCCACCAAGCGACTGTCGAGTGCAAAAAGAAGAGGGTTACCCTACAGCTTCAGAATGGTGATAATATTACTGTTGTAGGTGTAAGGTCTGACTTTCTATCTGCTGTGATATTAGCTACTGCAGTAAAAAGGTTGATTAGAAAAGGCTGTGAAGCATTTGTGTGTTATGCAGTGGAGGCGAAGAAGGATAGTTTAAAGGTGTCAGATGTGCCTACAGTTAGGGAGTTCCAGGATGTGTTCCCAGAAGAGCTTCCAGGCTTACCACCTGACAGAGAGGTGGAATTCTCCATTGAAGTCACTCCTGGTACTGCTCCTATCTCTATTGCTCCGTATAGAATGGCACCTGCACAATTGAAAGAGTTAATGATTCAGCTCCAGGAGTTACTTGATAAGGGGTTTATCAGACCTAGCACTTCTCCTTGGGGAGCACCTGTCTTATTTGTAAAGAAAAAAGATGGGACTCTTTGACTGTGCATAGACTACCGGCAACTAAATAAAGTGACAATCAAGAACAAGTATCCTCTCCCTCGCATCGAAGACCTGTTTGATCAGCTTAAGGGAGCGGGTGTCTTCTCCAAGATAGATTTGAGACCGGGCTACTATCAAATGGGGGTAAAAGAAGCTGATGTACCTAAGACTGCTTTCCGTACTAGGTATGGCCATTATGAGTTTTTGGTTATGCCATTTGGGCTTACAAATGCACCAGCAGCTTTCATGGACCTGATGAACAGAGTTTTTCACCCCTACTTGGATCAATTTGTGGTGGTCTTCATTGATGACATACTGGTGTATTCCAAGACACCAGAAGAGCATGATAGACATCTGAGGATTGTATTGCAAACATTGAGAGAAAAGCAGCTTTATGCCAAATTTAGCAAATGTGACTTTTGGCTAAATGAAGTATCCTTTTTGGGTCATGTTATCTCCGAAGAGGGTATTAAAGTAGATCCTTCAAAGATTGAAGCAATCCTTCAGTGGAAGCCACCCAAGAATGTAACCGAAGTGCGAAGTTTTCTGGGTTTAGCGGGATACTATAGGAGATTTATCAAGGGCTTCTCCACCATTGCAGTTCCTATGACACGACTGCTACAGAAAAATGTCAATTTTGTGTGGACTGACAAGTGCCAAGAGTGTTTTGAGAAGTTAAAGACGATGTTGACAGAAGCTCCTATCATTACCCAACCTGAGGCAGGAAAGGATTTTGTGATCTACAGTGATGCTTCCAGGAATGGTTTAGGCTGCATTCTGATGCAGGAGGGCAAGGTAATAGCTTATGCTTCTCGGCAACTCAAAATTCATGAGAAAAACTATCCTACTCATGATTTAGAGTTAACAGCCATTATTTTTGCATTAAAAATTTGGAAGCATTACTTATATGGAGAAAGATGCTACATTTACTCAGATCACAAGAGTTTAAAGTATTTGCTTACCCAGAAAGAACTCAATCTTAGACAGAGACGCTGGTTGGAGTTGATCAAAGACTATGATTGCTACATCGACTACCATCCAGGAAAAGCAAATGTAGTGGCTGATGCGCTCGGCAGAAAATTTATGTCAGGTAATGTTAGTGATTGAAGTGAATTTGTGCAAGGCATTGATAAGTGTAAATGATTAATAGTGATTTTTGCAGCTCTTTGGGCAATGAATACCAGCCTAAGTTTAGTGACAGATGGAGCTATAGTAGTTGAACTTCGAGTTAAGCCAGATTTTGTGCATCAAGTGAAGGCGGCTCAGAAGGAAGACATCAGTCTAAAGGCTATTTTGGACAAGCTACATCATAACAGTGAAAGTGACTACTCATTGTCAGATGATGGAAGCCTCTATTTCAAAGGAAGACTTTGTGTGCCAGCATAGAAAGAGTTGAAGAAAGAGATTCTTACAGAAGCACACCATAGTAGCTATGCTATGCATCCTGGGAGTAATAAAATGTACCAGGATTTGAAAGTCTATTATTGGTGGCCAGGCATGAAGCGGGTTGTGGCTGAATTTGTGGGCAAATATCTGACATGTCATCAGGTGAAAGCAGAACATCAAGTTCCTTCTGGACTACTTTAACCACTTGTTATTCCAGAGTGGAAATGGGATCAGGTGACCATGGACTTTGTGACTGGGCTACCCATGACTCAGTGGAAACATGATGCCATTTGGGTAATAGTTGATCGCCTCACCAAATCAGCCCACTTCTTGCCAGTTCGGATGGATTTCTCTTTTACCAGACTAGCAGAACTCTACATAAAAGAGGTGGTTAGATTGCATGGAGTGCCTACATCCATTGTATCAGACAGGGATCCCAGGTTTACTTCTCACTTTTGGAAGAGTTTTCAGGATGCTTTGGGTACTCGACTCCGTCTCAGCACAGCTTTTCACCCTCAGACTGATGGATAATCTGAGTGGGTGATTCAGACATTAGAAGATATGCTTCGATGTTGTGTCCTTGAGTTCGGCACTAATTGGGAAAAACATTTGCCATTAGCTAAGTTCGCTTACAACAACAGCTATCAATCTAGTTTGAAAATGGCTCCATTTGAAGCATTGTATGGTAGGAAGTGCAGGACTCCTTTATACTGGACTGAATTGAGTGAAAGAAAGCTTTTGGGTTTGGATTTGATTCGTGACTCTGAAGAAAAGGTCCAGATCATTAAAAGAAGATTAAAGGAAGCAATGGATCGTCAGAAGTCATATGCAGATCTGAAAAGGAAGGATATCGAGTTCCAAGTCGGAGATAAGGTTTTTCTGAAGGTATCTCCATGGAAGAAGGTTCTGAGATTTGGAAAGAAGGGCAAGTTAAGCCCTAGGTTTATTGGTCCATATGAGATACTTCAGCGAGTGGGTCCTGTGGCCTATAAATTGAAATTGCCATCTGCTTTGGAAAAGATACATGATGTCTTCCATGTGTCCATGCTCCGGAGATACAGGTATGATCCGAGCCATGTGATAGCACCTGAAGAGATACAAGTTCAGGTTGATATGAGTTATGAAGAAAGACCAGTAAAGATTTTGGCCAAGGAAGTCCGACAGCTTCGGAACAAACAAATTCCTTTGGTGAAAGTTCTATGGCATCACCATAATGTCGAAGAGGCAACATGGGAACTTGAAGCAATGATGAGACAGCGTTATCCTCTACTTTTCAATTCAGGTAAATTTCGAGGACGAAATTTCTTTTAGTAGGGGAGAAATGTAATGGCCTCAACACCGGGTCAGCCGGGAACAGTAATTCCCGATGGTGAATAGTGCTTTTCGGGCCCGAAAGGACACCCGAAAGTCAAAAAATTTTTATTGAACCATCAGAAAGTATTGGTCATGGTGAGTCCGTGGTTGAAATTTGAATTGAAATTGAGGCCGAATAGGCCTCCAAAGGTCAAAAATACGAAAAAGTTAGCGAGTCAATTTTCCTGGTAGGGAAGGTGACTTATTTTTGCATAAATAATTAAAAAAATAAACGAATTTTGAATATTGCCAGATTTTGCATGCCTACATGAATTTTTATGTAGAATATTTTAGTGATGAGAATGGAATTTTTCGGTGACACCGGCAGTTGTCGAATCTGACCGATAAGTTTGAATCGGACCGATAACGAACTCCAATTGAGCCGAAAATTTGCGTGCTAGCTATTTTTGATGTGATAAGAGTGATGGAATTATTTTTGAAGTGATTTGGTGGCTGGAAGAGAGAGAATTTTAATTGGGCCTTTAGGGGCCTAAATTGGGCCTTTTTAGTTAGTTGGGCAAAGCCCAACATTTTGGCCCAATTTTGGGCCCATTGGAGAGGTATTTAAAGACCAAAAATCTGGAGAAAACTCCAAAACTCAGCTCTTCTCCTTCCTTCCTCTCCTTGGCCGAAATTCCCTTCCATCTTCTCTCTCTCTCTTGCTTCATAACTACTCAAAATCACTCCTAAATTTCAACTTAGGAGTTGTAGTTTCATCACTCTAGATCACTAATATAGCTTCACTTTATTGATTTGGGCAAGGGAAGTGAAGAAATCAAGGGAAGAAAGAAAAAGGGGTAAGTTGGAACTTGTAAATTTTAGTGTTTTAATTTGATTCCTTAATGGTTTTTCATAGATTTTTGGGTGTAGATTATGATTATGAGATTTGCTTTTGCATTTGAGAACAATAAATTGAAGAAAACTAAGCTTAAATGGGTTGCCCTATGTAGGTGAGCAAGTGGAGGCGAGTTTTTCCAAGAACAAAGGTAAGAGAAAGGAACCTTAGA
This sequence comes from Excoecaria agallocha, assembly GCA_037975025.1. Classification (NCBI taxonomy): domain Eukaryota; kingdom Viridiplantae; phylum Streptophyta; class Magnoliopsida; order Malpighiales; family Euphorbiaceae; genus Excoecaria; species Excoecaria agallocha. The sequence goes on along the minus strand of JBBPFJ010000868.1, from coordinate 8,557 downwards.
CTCCCTAATTCAAGATAAATTTGTAAGTGACTAATTAATCTTTACATTTTTTAAGTTTATGAATTTTTCTTAATTATGTAATTAGGGTAAAAATATTTAAAGTTGTTAATTGATGTAAATATGTTAGGATAATTGTAATTAAGTGAGAGAAATGATGAATGGAATATGAAAATGAAAAAAATACAATTTTTAGGAAGGTGAATTTGGGTTGGCCGAATTTAATCAAGTGGTATATAGTGAGAAAATTGCATAAAAATAATAATTGTTAGCTTAAATTAATAGTTATTGTGATTTTATTTAGAATTTAATGTTAATATGTATATTGAAAATAATTGAATTATTGGTTAATATGCATAAAAATGGTGAAAATGGTTAATTTATATGAAATTAAATTAATGTCAATGAAAAGAACTAAAAGGTATATTATTGAATTTTTCGAACTTTAAAAGAATTAATAAAGTAATTATTATTGTGCCCTTAGAATTAGTCTGATAGTAAAAACTAGTTCTTGATATAGTTGGCTAGCCATAGGAACACCCTTTACTGCGGTGCAGGTCATGGCGACTTGCTTTGCTATGGGTAGGATCATTGATATCCATAGCTTAAGTGTTAAAGTGAAAGTGAAAAGTGCAGTGTTCTGAGAATGATTCCTTGGGAATCATTTCTCTTTTTAGTGGGGTTCGTGGGGTCCATGTTCCGTGTATCCGGTCTGAGATTTTTTTGTCGGGTCTGTACTAGGGGCATAATGGTAATAAATTGAGAAAGAAATGAAAAGATAATGAAAAGTAAGAAAAGAAAGTGAAAAAGGGACCATAATGAGAGAAAAATGAAGTTTAGGGGCAAAATGGTAATATTTTCAAAAAATGTAAAAAGGTAGTAAATTAAGTGAGAATTGATTAATTAAGGAAAAACAGTAAGATAATAGTTAAATTACTTAAAAAGTGAATTTTATGGACAATAAGGACTAAAATGTAATTTTACTTATAAATGACAAATTAAGTGTAAAGAAACGTAAATTGCTTTAATTATCAGTTTAAAGATAATAATTGAGCTTATAATGGTAAAACTGTAATTATATGACTAAATTGAATAATCTTATAGAAAATGTTAGGTTATTGTTTTAAAGGTGATAATAATTGATTTTATAATTATGTTTATATTTATATGCTAATACTTAAGAATAATAATGAAAATGTTAATAAATGTATTGATTATTAGTCACCACTGAGCATATTGAGTGCTCAACGTGTAGTTTTACTGCGCGCAGGTAAACAGGAGCAGGAGTAAGAATTCAGATTGCAGGATTTCTTTTAGATTGCTCTAATTGTATAATTTTGGCATGTATATATGAGTACAAGCTTTACTTATGGTTATGTATTGTAAACGAAAAGTTATTTTAGTAAGTGGTGTTTGGATTGTGAATATATGGAATGGATAGAAATGAAATGAATATTACTGTTGTTATTTTGATTGTTGTGCCTCTGAGACTGTGTGGTTTGTTTGCTTTTCAGGGGATAGTACTATGTACAACCGTTATATTGCAAAATTTTTATTAAATACATAGTAAATTAGACAGTTATAAGTCAGCGGCGAAGGAGTAGTTTTTGATTAAGTAAATGTCGATAAGGTTTTTAAGTATAAAGTTAAGTTGGAAAAAAAAATTTCGATCTTTGGTACGCCGGTACAGTGTCAGGAGGGATAAGGGTGTTACAATACTTGCCCAAAAAAATACTAAAATAATAATCTCTGAATATTCTTCTTCAATCTCTGCTTCATTGTGTACCATGTTCCTGCAATACTTTCAAACCTGCACGCTGTAAACACTACAAGCTGAGCACTAATTATGCTCAGTGGTGACTATTAATCGAAGAATTTTCCCAAAATAGCATAATTACGTCAATTACGCTAAAATCATTTTGGACTTATTAAAAGCTCTTTTAACATTGTTAACAATATTTCAAAATCTTTCAAGAATGTTAGCAACTTATTACTTTGGTCTTAAACTTTTCAATTTATTACCAAAAAATATCTCTTTTCTTTTTTTTTTTTTTGTAATTTCATTATTAAATTTTGGCATTATCATTCTTATTTTTACTTTTACTTAACTTTTGGCGCATACGGTGTTAATTGTGCTTAACTTTGACTTTTTAAGCCTAATTTCTTATTTAGTCTATCTGGTACAATTATTACGTTTGGTATTTTACTCTTTTTATTGCCACTATTATGGCAACTTCAGTTTAATTCTCGATTTTTCACTTAATTACAAAATTATTCTTTTTATCCTTAAATATGTTTTTGACATTAGTTCATTTATTTTCACTTTGACTTTTTAATTATTTTTTTTTCAAAATACAATTATTAATACTGTTAACATTTAATGCCACGTAATATCATTACATTTGGCAACTTTGCAATTAAGTCTTTGTCGTTTCATTTTATTACAAAAAGGTCCTTTTTACATTCTTTATTGCAAATTTGTCATAACTTGATTATTTTTACTTTTCAATTGACTGTTAGCTTACAAAAGTTCTGTTCGGTCTTTAGTTGAACTCTTTGTACAATATTTCACATTTGATCTATAATTTCTTGAATCATTACGGTATTGTTACTTTTGGATTTTTAATTACAATTTTAGCTTTATTTTACCAATTTTCATTTTCAAAGTAATAATTGGTATACAATATACCAATTGATCCTTATTTTAACTTTTCATGTAAAATTACATTGTAATCCTTTTTCTTTATAAAAACATATTTTTGGATTGTTCGGTCATGAAATTACCATTGTACCCTTGTAAAATATTTTCTTTTCATTTTTGTTCATTAAATGACATTTTTGAGAAAATTACATTTTTGGCCCCAAAACTTTTTATTTCTTTCAATTAGATCCTTTTTCTCTTTTGATTTTTATTTTTAGCTTACTTTTTAAAATTCTGATTTATTCTTATCAATATGTCCCTAGTACAATTTGACAGGAACCTCGGTTAGGATATACGGGACGTGGATCCTACAGGTCACAACAAAATGAGAAATGATCCCAAAGAATCATTTCTCATAGAACATATGACAGTACGTATGACAGAAACTATAGAGATCAGAGATCTTACCATAGCAAAGCAAGTCGTTATGAATTGCACTGTGGTTTAAGATGTCCCTATGGCTAGCCAATTATATCTTGAGCAAGACTTTTATTGTCTGATTATTGCTAAGGGCAAAAATCAGTTTCTTTCAAAATACTTTTCAACTTTAAACAATTACAAAAACTTTTTCAGTTAGTGCATTTTTGTTCAATTAATCTTTTCAGTACTTTTTCATAATCTTACACACAGATTGTGAATTATAACATCATAATTCACCATGCCCACTTTACATTTTATACCCTTCAGTGTCTTTTCACTTCATTACTTTAGCCAACTATTATTTCAATACTTTTTATATACTGTGTGAATTATATCATTATAATCCACCATTACTTGGCAAATTTATGAATTGTTTCTTAATAATTCAATATTTTGATTTTATGTCTCATTTGTTGTTAACTTTTAACAATTTTCTTATTTTTTCTGTATGGAATTATGATTGTTCGAGATATGCGATATTTTTATACGATTTGTGAATTATTTTACAATAATTCACCATACATTATCGATTTATGAATTATTTCTTAATAATTCATTTCAATCATTTTATACATTATACTTTTTATGGTCTTTTTATTCTAATAAATTAGCCAGTCACTTATTTCATTAATTTTGGACAGTTTATGAATTATATCAATATAATTCATTATTTTTCACTTTAATTACAATCAGTAACTTAATAATTCAATACTTTATTTTGTACATATTTAAATATTTCTTCCAAAATATTTAAATAAGTTCCATAAATTCTATATAAATGCATAAAAAATATTATTTACTCATTTCATGCATTATTTCACAAAAAAATCAATATTTTTCACTAATACATAACCAATTAATTAATCCAAAAATATTCTAATAAATTTCATAAATTCTCTAAAAATTTATAGGTAATATATTTCATATCTATCATCATTCTATGGCTTAATTTTATTGAAATACTTAATATACACATAATTTTTTAAGCATAAAATTCGGCCATCATAATAATTCGACTTTAAAAATTCTTTTAAATTTATTTAAGCTTCCTATTATGCTAAATCAAAGTCCAATTACACTATTCTAACACCAATTTCAATTATACATATCTTTACTAAATTCTTTCTTATAAACCATTAAATTTAAGGGAAATAATAAGATTTGATAGTCACTAAACCATTTTTCCATGCTTAAACCTTCTTGAGCTTCCTTTTTCTTGCTTGAAACCATAGAAAATCATTTTTCTTCAAAGCATCCCAACTTTGGCCGAAATATACATCCTCAAAATCACCAAGATAATAATATTTTAGCTCAAATAAACCTCAAAAATGGACTCTAGGCACTCAAAAACTAGTAGTAGGTACCTTAGAACAAAATTAAAACCAACAATTTCTCTTACCTTATTTTGACCTCCAAGCTTTATTCACATGTTTTTCTCTAGCATATCTCCCTATAATCCTTGGATTGAAATCAGATCTAGCAACTAGAGAGGCTAGAGAACATTTCTTGTGCTTGGATTAAAGGAAAAAAAATGAAGAAATGAAGAAGAAATTTTGAGAGAGAAATGAAATGAAGCTTTTGGCCAACAATGGAGGAGGAAGCTGCTAGAACGAAAGATAAGCCATGAAAATCACTATGAAAATCTCCCTTTTATAGCACTCTCAAAGGTCTTGGGCTTGGGTTAATGGCTTGAATTAATTAACCAAAGCCTATTAACTACCCAATAAGCAATCTTAATTAATTTTTCCCACTTTTCAATTTCAAATCACTCCAAAATTGATTCCATCATCTTTATTACATCAAAAATAGGTTGTATATAAAATTTTAGCTCCAATCGGACTCCGTTTTTTGTCCGTTTCGATTAAATCGGTCTAATTCAAAAAATAACGATTTCACTGAAAAATTTACTTTTTGCAACCAAAATAATCTACACATTATTTTATGCATATCTGTAATTTTTGGTAATTTTTAAACTTTATTTGATATTTTTAAAGCCCCGATCAATCTACGGTTGATCGGTTACTATTTAAACCGAAATCATTATTTTTCTCCTACTTTTTGGATTCAAATCTTTCCAAAAATACTTTTAAAATTCTCAAAATATATTCATTAGGCTTCTTGAATATTTTTGGTGAATCAGAAACTATTTTTGTTATGGGCCACTTTTATCAGTTCAGTCGATTTTTTCGCATTACTGAAAATCAATTTTTCTTTACTATATGATTCTACATCTCATTTAATGTAGATCTGAAAAATATGTAATTTTTAGAAGTCATTAGCTATTTTATAAAGTCGTAGACAAACTTTTAGTTAACCTAAACACCATTTTAACTGAAACCGTGACTTTTTCTTATTTTTGACTTTTGGAGACCTATTTGATCACAAATTCACTTCAAAATTTACCCCCGAATTTCCCGTGATCCATATTTTTCGATGATCCAATAAAATATTTTTCACCTTCGGGTGTACTTTTCAGCCCGAAAGATACTATTTACTATCGAAAAATACTATTCACGACTAACCCGGTGTTTAGGTCATTACACATCGTCTCCTATAAAGGCCGAATATAGCTCTCCCTCTCCCTCTCTCTTATTCTTTTCAAAATCACTTAAATTTTTCATTAAGTTTCAACACAACAACTGAAGTTCCATCTTTTTAGGTCACTCAAGTAGCCTCAATTAATTGATTTGAGCAAAGGAAGCCAAGAAATCAAGTTGGAAAAAGTTAAGGGTTAAAAGTAGTAATTGTTCTTGATTGATTTTAATTAGTTCTTTGATATTTTCTCATAGTTTTTGAGGTGTAGAGTTCATTTATGAGCTTCAATTTTACATTTGAGAACAAAAAAAAAAGATTTAATAAGCTTCTTTGGCCGGCCATAGTAGGTGAGGAAGAGGAAGAAAGGCTAGTAAGGGCTAAGGGCAAATGAAAGAAAGTTTAGGCACCCTTGAGCAAGAAAAAATGGTATATGGCTAATAAATTTTAATATTTTCTATTTAATTGAATTATTTTTCTTTATGTAATTAAAAAAATTGCTAAAGTTCTTAATTAATGCAATTAAAGTTAGGAAAAATGAAATTGAATTATGTAGAATGTGAATTGAATGCTTAGAAGAAAAAATTAAAATTTTTAAGATTAAGTGCTATGGCCGGAATTTCCCATAAGGGAATTATAGTGATTTTTGCATGAAATTGATACATAATAGCCTAAATTAATTATAAATGTTATAATTAATGTCCATGAATTTTTAAAAGATTTATGAAATTAATTTGAAAATTTTAGGTTTAGGGAATGTGAAATTGATGAATTATATAGGAATAATTCATAAATTAAGTAAATATCGATAATAAATGTGAAATAATGTGTATATAAATTTTTAGAGAATTTATGTATACTATGTGAATAAATGAAAAATAAAATATTGAATATGTTCAATAGAAAATATTGAATTATTGAAAAATAAAGAAATAATGACAATAATTGTGAAAAGTGTACATTTAAATTTTTAAGAAATTTATATACAAGATTAAAGCATTTTCGAAATAAGTTATCGAATATGTATAATTAAAAATTATTGAATTATGAAGGAATAATTCACTAAAAGGGAAAAAAATGATAAATAATATGAATTAATTTACTATACTTGAAAAGTCAGTAAAATGAAATGTCTGAAAATGAAAAAGTTCACAAGAACTTTGAAATAATTGAAAATGTATGTACAATAACGCCCTTAGAAATAATCAGGCATTAAAAACTAGTTCAGGATATAATTGGCTGGCCATAGGGATATTTGTACAGCGGTGTAAGTCATGACTACTTGCTTTGCTATGGGTAGGATCCCTGATCTTCATAGCTTCTGTCTGTATCTGTTCTATGAGAAATGATCCCTTGGGAGTCATTTCTTTGTCTGTTATGGCTCTGTGGGGTCCATATTTCAGTCTGAGATTTTCTATCAGATCTATACTTGGGGCATAATGAAAGTAAAACGTTAAAATATAATAAGAAAATGAAAAATGATATTAAAAATGAAAAAAGGACTAATTCGAAAGAAAAAGAAAGTTTAGGAAAAAATAGTAATTTTTTCCAAAAGAGTAAAAATTAAACAAATTAATTAAGAATTGCTTAATTAAGGATAAAATAGTAAATTCATGGTTCAAACTATTTAAAAATGAAGTTTAATAGTCAACAAAGATTAAAATATAATTTTGTACAAAAGTACCTAAATAAGTGTAAATTGAGGTAAAATACCTTAATTAATAGTTTAAAGACCAGAAAGAAGCTTAATTAAGGGTAAATTGGTAAGTCAGCAGTAAAAAGAATTAAATTGAATAAAGTGAAAAGTTCTGAATTAAGTTGAAAGGTTTAATAAGGAATAAGTATTAAATGAATAATAATGTGATATGATGAAAACAATGTTTGAAAAGAAAGTTAACAGTTTTGCATAGTTTTAACCTTAGTAGTATAAAACAATAATTTATGCATTTATTTTATCAAATTGAGATAATTATAGAAAATATTTAGATTATTAGTTACCACTAGGCATGATAAGTGCTCAATACGTAATTATGACTGCGTGCAAAATTCACAGGAGTGGGAGCATGAATATAAGCTTCGGGATTTTTTGATTGATTTGGAGAGTTATAGTTTGTGGCAATATATATAGATATATATAATTGGTACCTATGTACTTTTTCTTGTAAATAGGTATGTAAAGGACTATTGTAATTGGGTTGTAAACTTTGAATGCTTGGATATGAAGGATTGATATTATGGATACTAATAAATGTATGTGTAATAGGTACGTGAATGTGATATGAAATAGAAATGGATGGTATGACAGATATGGTGTGAAATATGTTGAGATAAGAAGTAAGTGAATGGTTATATGATATTATTGTACCTCTGAGAGGTTGAATGTTGTTTGCTTTTTCAGGGGATTAGTGCATTATACAACCGATATTAATGAATGAATTAATTTTTTTCTCATGGATGGTTAGCTGGTCCATAATCAGCTCTATAATATTTACATTTAAATTGATTATAAAAAATAATTTAATCAAGCTATCCACTTACCCACCAATATAGAGCTTTTATAACTCCATTAGCCGAATAAAGGGTTAATTTCATCCCACTATCATTGGAATATTGCACTTTTGATCAAAAAGTAAATATAAATTTTTTAATATAAAAATATCTTAACTTAAAAAAATATTTTAAAAAAAATTATTTTGGCAGGATACTGGAAGGAACTATGTCAAAAATTGCTATCAGTATGCCACATTATACATCTCATTCAAATGTATGATACATAAATTATCATATCAGTCTGTCACTCATATCAGCTGCCATGTTAAAATTAATAAAAAAATATTATGTATAAAAATATTTTAATAATAAAAAATTGATAAAACTCTTTAACATATCATCTTTGCATTGGTCGTA